>JAQZBX010075938.1:0-14520 GCA_029593785.1 Cabassous unicinctus
TTTTTAAAAAGATTTATTTATTTATTTATTTATCCCCCCCTTGCTGCTTGTGTTTTGCTGTGTCCATTCGCTGTGCGCTTCCTCTGTGTCCGCTTATCTCCCCCTTGCTGTGAGGTCCTGCTGCATCAGCCCACTGCGCCGCGCGGGCCGGCCTGCTCTCACAAGGAGGCCCCAGGAAGCGAACCCGGGGCCTCCCGCATGGTAAACGGGGGCTCTATCGATTGAGCCACACTCACTTCCTGCTGTGAGGTCTTGCTGCATCAGCCTACTGCGCCACGCGGGCCGGTGGCCTGCCCTCACAAGGAGGCCCCGGGAAGCGAACCCGGGGCCTCCCATGTGGTAAACGGGAGCTCTATCCACTGAGCCACACCTGCTTCCTGCTAATATTTTTTAAAGGATTTTTGCATTTATAATTATAAGGAATATTGAACTGTTAATTTTCTTTTTTTGTTCTTTGCATAGTTTGGTATCAGGGTAATACTGGCCTCATAAAATGAGTTGGAAACAACTTGATTCTCTTCTATTTTCTGGAAGTGGTTGTGTAGAATTGGTATTAATTCTTCTTCAAATGCTTAGTAGAATTCTCCAGTGAAACCATCTGGGCCTGGAGGTTTCTATTTTAGGAATTAAAAAATTACAAAAATTACAAATTCAATTTCTTTAACAGTCACAGTTACAGGGCTATTTGAATGATCTGTTTCATACTGGGTGAGTTGTGGTAGTTTGTACTTTTTGAAGAATTGGTCCATTTCATCTAAGTTGTCAAATTTATGAGTGTAGAGTTGTTTTTAGTATTCCCTTCTTATCTTTTTTTGCCTGCAGGTTCAAAAGACGATGGCCTCTGTTTAATTCCTGAAATTGGTGATTTGTGTATCTCTTTTTTTCTTTGTCAGTCTTGCTAAAGGTTTGACAGTTTTATTGATCTTTTCAAAGGACTTGCTTTTTGTTTCATTGATTTTTCTCTAATTTGTTTTATGGTTTTCAATTTCATTGATTTCTGCTCTTATCTTCATGATTTATCCCAGTTTGTTTGCTTTGTGTTTATTTTACTCTTCTTTTTCTAGTTTCTTAAAGTGGAAGTTTAGATTATTGATTTTAGACTTTTTTTTTTCAGAGTGTGTGTATAAAATTTATTATAGTGGAAGCAGCAAATAAGTGACACAGAATGACATTTTTTTCTTCTTTCTTTTTCTTCTTTTCTGATGTAAGCATTTAGTGCTACAAATTTCCCTCCCAGCTCATCTTTAGCTGTATCCTTTAAATTTTGATATGTTGTGTTTCATTTTCACTCAGTTCATTGGGGTTTCCAAGTTACCAAATTCTCCAGCCCCCAATCTGGGATATATGAGGCAAAAAGAAAACCCGGGCATCTCACCACTGAATTGGGGCCCCTATCTGGTCTGCCTTCTTCTCCCCACCTTTCAAAGTCTCCTGCTTGTTTTGTATATAATGTCCAGGGTTTTTAGCTGTACTTGATAGGAGGAATAGGATGAAGTGTGGCTACTCCAGCTTATCTGGAGCCAGAAGTACTCGGGGAGCTTTTACAATTCCTGAAGTGCAGGCTGTACTCTAGACCAATTAGATCAGAATCTCTGCTGGTGGGACCCAGTCACTAGTATTGTTTTAAAGACTCCCAGGGTGCTTCCAAGGTGCAGGAACTAAGTCAAATGGAGGTGTGAATGATTGATTGACAATCCGTCGGTACCAGTTTGGGTAGATGGTTCAAAATCAGATACTTCAGTGGGGGGACCACTTCCAGAGCAGTGGACAGAGTCAAGAGAACACACAGAGGAGAGGGAGGCACTCAGGGCTACCACCCCTGCCTGAGAGTTGGAGACATGTTGCCAGAGACATGGCTGTGAAGCAGGGAGGGGGAAGGAAAGACACACCCAGCCTCTCTCCACTCCAGTCATCTGGTTTCCTGCCAGCGCCTCCTTGAGGCCTGACGCTGGTTGACACGAGAGCCTAAGAGTCTGTGTGTGACGGCAGCCCTCCCAGAACAAGAGCCAGGCAGAGGGCAGAGAAGGGTTCTGGGGGTACTGCACCCTCCCAGAAGTTTGGGTTTCAACCCAAACAGATTGTAAAAATTTTTTTTTTTTTAAGGAGGTACTGGGGATTGAACCCGGGACCTCGTACATGCGAAGCAGGCGCTCAGCCACTGTGCCACACCCATTCCCCAAACAGATTTTGAGTGGAGGAAAAAGAGGCCATGGGGATGGGTGTGAAGGAGGATATTCTGGCAGAGTGGCTTTCTGCGCAGGGTTCAACTTGACAGGAACCGTGGTCCTGCCTCCTTTGTTGAGCTGAAGCAGCCTGTTCCAAGGACCAGCAGCAGCAGCGCCAGCTGGGAACTTGTTAGAAATGCAAATTCTCGGGCCCCACCCCAGACCTGCTGAATCAGACACTCTGAGGCTGGGGCTTAGTGATTTGTGTTTTAACAAGTCCTCCCCCCACCCCTGCTGCTGCTGTATGTTTGCGTTTGGAAATTACCATCCTAGAACTTTGCACAAATCAGCCAATATGGCAGAGGCATTCTGCTAGGCGCATGGAGGCAGGCATCTTAGCCAGCCTAGCTAAAGACGGCGTGAAAGGACGATGCCCTTTGTGCCCACCCCACCCCCGCCATACCTCCAGCTCAACATTTTTGGTCAGCTTTCAGCACCGTCTTGATATTTCTCCCATCTGGCTGCTCCTGCAGAGTTCTGTGGAAATGCAGAGGCCTGGGCTCTTTCTCAGACTCTGAGTGCAGGGCCCAGGCATCTGTAGCTTCAGAGCTTTTCCTCATGTTTCTGATGTGGGAATGGATTGGAAAAGCACTGAGCTTTCCCGGTGATGTATGGGGTCAAGACAAGGTATTGATCATCTCCTCTGGCTCAGGAATCTTAATATGCATCATTTTATTTTGTCCTTAAGATGCCCTGTCAATGGAAACTGGGGAGACCAAGGCAGAGAGCAGGGCTGACCTGCCTAAGTCCATGTTACTGGTGGAGAAATCGATTGGGGGTTTATAACCAGGTCTCTTGGATCCCCTGTGCTTTGCATGGATGCTGGAGGCTCAGCACCGTGCTGGTCGGCTACTCCCCCGCCTGCTTTTCCCGTTTGCATGCCTGGTTGAAAGATGATTGTCCTGTTCTGTGAAGCCCAGCCCCTCTGCTCTCTGGGAACAAGGAATTGATGGGCAGACAGCCTTCCTCTGAGGGGCATAACTACACAGCAAGAAGCAGAGTGGGCCCTCAGGAATATGCCCTGTTCACAGGAATCCTTTTTTTTTCTTATGGATTCTGCCATTAACACTTAAAGGGAGCTTTACTCTGGGGGGGATTTGTCATGGAATAGATCTCCCTTGGAATAGATCTTCCGCCCCGAGCTGCCACGGGGCTGGGAGGGAGGTTGCATTCCGCTCCTTGAACATTTGTCTTTCTGATTCGGCTGTCCTCGGCTGCCTGGGGCCCCAAACCCTCTTTCCATGGCGTCACTTGATTGCAGGTTTAATAAAGGGCTGTTGCAGGTACTGTGGAAAACTGAGGCAGAGGCCCAGGGGCACTTTATCCTCTGCTTGGGTTGAGCAAAAAGGATCTATTATGGGGTGAATTGTGTATCCCCCAAAGACAAGTTCAAGTCCTAACCCCCCTGTCCTGTGAATGTGGCTTGATTTAGAAATTGGGTCTTTGAAGACGTGATCGGTTACGATGAGGCCGTATTGGAACAGAGTGGGCCCTGATCCAATATGACTGGTGTAAGAAGAGGGAAACCGGGGACACTGGTGAAGGCCATGGGAAGAGGAAGAGGCAGAGACCGGAGGGATGCAGCTGCAGGCCAACGGACCCCCAGGCTCACGGCAAACCCCAGCTGCTGGAAAGGCAAGGGAGGATTCTCCCTTATGGTTTCAAAGGGCGTACGGCCCTGCCAGCACCTTGCTTTGGGACCTCTGGCCTCTAGAACCGTGAGACAACGCATTTCTGCTGTTTGAAGCCACCCAGTTTGTCCTACTCGGTTACGGCAGAGCCTGGAAACCCAGACAGGGTCTGAGGCTCTCTTCCTCTCCAGTCAACCCTGGCCATGGCCATATCTCCTCCCCGTGCCCTGTTTCCAGGATTTAAAGAAGGCAGGGGGAGGAGGAGGCTAGAGAAGAGAAGCCAGAAAGAGGAGGAGGGTGGAAGCTCTGAACATCTTCAACTAGGAGCTCACCCCCCTCCCCTGAACCCGCCTGGCCCCCGAGTTCCTGGCCTGCTCCCCAATTATGTCGCGTGTCACATTCTTCCTTTTATTACTGTGATTTGGGGTCAGGCTTGATTGCTCCCACCAGCAGGAGCTACACTGTCACTATCCTCATCCCACCACATCCCACCGCCACTCCCAGTGCAGCCACTGTTTGTGGAGACCCACTATGTGCAGATGCTTTCTTGTGGGGCTTTCCAGACACCACACCATTTATCCCCCAAAGAACCTCATGAGTTGGGAATTGTACCCCGTTCATAGATAGGGAAACTGAGGCACAGTTTAGTTAACTTGCCCAAGGTCACATAGCAAGTGAGAGAGGAGCTGCACCAGGTATTTTTTTTTTTTTTTTTTTTTGACTCCGGAGCCTGAATGCTTCATCTCGGTGTATCATGCTTCCCATGTTTCCCTTTCGGGCATGACTGGAGTCCTTTAAAGCGATGTTTTACATGAGTTTTCCTGAATATGCATCCTTAACTCCACAGAGCTGGCTGGGCCTTGGATAAAGCAGGGCTGGATTCACGAGCTAGAATGTCTCTTCAAGCCAGGGACAGTGTTTTGGTGGATGAGGAGGCCTTAGTCTGGGGCAGGGCTGGGGTTCCCAGTAAGTCATGGCTTCAGGGCTCCTGCTTCTGGCAACTCAGGAAAGTTCTCTGTGGAGCTCCAGGATCTGCGTGGAGGCCACGAGGTCCCTGGTGGAGTTAACAGGATCAGACCCAGGGGTCTCGCCACCTGGAAAAGCTGCCCCTCCACCCTCAGGGACAGCTTCCTCACAGGACCTCAAGATGAGATTTGAGGGCTTGGATCCCCCTAGGTGGCCCCCCAAGCCTAAATATCTCACACACCTGTTCTCAAAGCTACAAACTCCTTTTATTTGGGGCTGAACTGTTTTATTACCTAGGAGAGTAGACTGAAAGAGGGCAGGAAACCTAGTCATACTCAAAGACAAATGTCTGGAAACAGATATTTCATTCATTTTCTTATTTTCTCATTATTCAATAGATCATTCATCCATCCATGCTACCATCCATCCATCAATCCATGTAGCATTTCTTGAGCTCCTTTGGTGCAAGCAGGTCCTATGTCTATGGTGAGATGAAGGGGGAGAAGAAGTTGTTGCCCTTTCAGAGATCAAAGCCCAGGAGCGAGGTAAGAACTTATCAGCTCTAGTTCAATTCCACCCCTTTGGACTCCTTGGGTCAAGTGGTGAGGGGACTGCAGACTCCTCTCCTGCTGCATGTGACCCTGGGTCTCCATTGCTATCCATGGGCCCAGGGAAGCAAGTGTGGGAGAGACTTGCTCTGCCTTCAATGATTCCAGGCACTGGAAAAGCTGGGAAAGGAGGAGGCAGTAGCTAGAGCTCCCTGAGGTTGGTGCTGGGAGCTTCAGGAAGGGGACCTTCAGTGGGGCTGGCCCAGGGTCCTCGGCTGGTATATGAAATCTTGCCAAAGGCTCTCAGTAATGCATCCAGGAATATTCTTTTAGCCCTCTGGAGCTGGCAGCCTGGCTCCAAGATGACATTTGAGCAATTGAGGGATTGTGGCCTGGCAGATGAGAATAGGAACTGGGGCCTGGGGCAAGTGGGGAAGAGGAGAGGAGGCTCAGGCCATTTGTCTTCCTTGCAGTCGAGGTCCAGTGTAGACTATGATGAGTCTGTGGACTTCAGCTAATCCAGTGTTCGTCAGTGTGAGAACATGGCTTAGCATTAAGCAGCAGGATATGCACAGAACTCCAGCTTTAGGACTGGAGGAGATTTGTAGAAATCAGTTGACTTGGACAAAATTTTCCTGAGATCTTATGTAGGAGGGGAAAAGGCAGTGGGCTTCCTACCTGCCATTGGTCTCCTATGAGAGGTGATTATAAACTGTAACCTTTAGATCTTAATTACAAGTAGAACGCTTACTGCTCACTAAGCACCCTTCTCAATGCTTCACGTGAATTCTCATATTAACCCCATGAGGTAGATATTATTATAATTCCTGTTTTATAGAAGGAGAAACTGAGGCATAGAGTTCAAGTAAACTGCCCAAGGTTATATAACTAAAAAGTGGTGACGCTGGGATTTGAAACCAGACCCCCTGGCTCTAGCATCTGTGGTTATAACCACTACCTTATACCTTCTCAAGACTGTATACTCAAGGCCATGGACATTTTGCTCAGTTTTTACTCCTGTCCAGTGGGAATACTAGTATCTACCCTATAGGGTAGTTGTGAGGGCCAAGAAAGCTCATATATCAAAAGAGAGCCACAAGACAGAGCAGTGGGGCTGCTGGGGCCAGAGGTTGTGTGGTCCAAGTCAATGTTAAAGGAAATTTACAGAATTCCTCGTGTCCTGGACCCTCGGGGGTGCTGCTGAACATCATTTCATTGAATTTGATTTCCTCAAATCTTCACCGTCCCTGTGGGTACTGTTACTCTGCTCATTTTACAGATGAGGAAGCTGACTCTCCAAAGCGACTTGCCAAGGTCACATGGGTGGGAAAGGGAAGAGCTAGCATCAGTCCCAGAGATGTCCACAGCCAGGGTCTCTGGCTTCTTCCCATTGCAGGCACTGCGTATACATGAGGAATCTAGGCCCTGCCCTTTCCAGCAGGGTTTGTCTACTGGCAGTCAAGGCAAAACCTAAACCTGAAAGGACTCATGTTTCTGTTGCTTGCTTTCTGTGATCAATTGGTATAGACTGGCTGGAGCGCTGTGTGGACTGTGCATGGAGGGAAAAAGGCTCATGATTGATTAGTGATGTCTGTTATGGCCACAGAAATAGATAAGATCACTTAAATGCCAGGATTTACCATTCACAATTCACACTAATTTATTTATCCAGATGAAACCAGGTCACAGACAGCCTTGAAGGCAGATCAGAAAAGAAATAGGATCACAAAGGGCAAAATGCTACCTAAGTAGCAAAAACAAGAGCAGAACAACTGGCTCTGCAGGAGTGAGGAGGGCAGAGACTCAATCTTTTGTAATAACTGGTGGACCTGATGTGTGCTGTCAGATGGGAAGATGCCCTCTATCCCACAAAATGATGGGCCCAGAGAGATCAACTGTCACACAATCATATTTGTGGAATGAATGCATGGATGGATTTATTTCATATCACTCAGGACTGTATTTCATGGGCACAGATATATACTTTGAGCCTGCACTTCTGGGGAGGAAGGAGTAATATGTGGCAGGTCAACCATCTTGCTGAGAATCACTAAAAACCAAAAATTATCTGTTGAAAGACGAGAGAACTGTGGAAGCAACAGGACTAGAAGGAATGAGATTCTGGAGAGTAGAGGACAGGAGGTGGGCCAATGAGCTGTAGCCACTTTGCCCATTGGGGCATTTGCCAATTCTGAACTCATGTAAGAGGCTGATAATCCAGGCTCTGCCTGGAGAGAGGGTGCTGCTAGGGACAGAGACCACCAAGAGCTCCATCTCTTTGTCTCCAATTCCAAGGCCCATTTCTTCTGAAGTCTGGGGGAAAAGGGGCCTGGGGTCTTGCCCAGCGCCTAGCACACAGCCGACTTGCAACAGGCCATTGTGGAAACATGGAACACTGCTCTTTAACTACATGCCTCCTATTCCTTTCTGGAACAGTGCTGCATGCTCTGATTAAAGAAAAAAAATTAGTTAAAATGAACTAAAGATGTATGTTGTTTAGAGGAGTATTTTGAGAATTTCACAACCTCCCTGGGAGATAATTGGTGTCTCCCCAGGGACTCTCCAGGCGAAGGTTGGGGATGATGGTGTAAATCACTTGAGTGCCAACAGTAGTTTTAATTAAGTTTTTCCAGAATCAGATGCTTATTTCACTGAAAAGTGCTGGGCTTTGTTGACAACTGACACATAACATTTCATTCTCCAGGGGATTTTATCATCAGGAAATGTCCTCGTGGAAACCTAGGCTCTACATGAATTAATTAGCCAGGCAGCCGGGGGTTGGTTCTCAGCCTCTGGGGGATTTAGAGATGGGGAGCCTTGGCCTCTGCCTCCCCTTTGCCCAGGGCCTTCCAGGCAGCCCAAGTCATCTCCTCTCTCTCCAGCTCCCCCTGGGAAGCCTCCATTCTGAAGATGAGGAGACTGGGGATGCTCTCAGCTTGTCACCAGCAAAATGGGGATCGAAGCCATGGCTTCTTGCTTCCTGGGCACGCTTTCCCCACACTCCTCTAGTTGCCTTGGATTCCTAAAGCGGTTTCCGATCTGCCTGGGAATGTAAGAACCCAACATGGAGGAAGCAAGAAGTCATAGCTCCGGATTGTTCACTGGCCCAGATCTGCCATTTCAGGGAGCTTTGTTCAGGCCCCACAGGGAGGCAGGGAGAGACGCTCCAGGTTACATCGGGAACATACAGTGTAGGGAGGCAGCAGGGGCAGAGCAGTGGATCAGAATATGCCACCTTAGCTGCCATCTCTCTTTTGAGGGTGGGATGCTGGAAAGGCACTGGGGAGGCAGCCTGGAGATGTGGGTTTTGGTCCCACCTTAGCTGCCCACTTTGTGTGACCTCAGCTGCCCCCCTGTCCCCCATCTTGGGGCCTCTGAAATGTGGTTGACCACTAAGTGTCCTTCTTTCTTAAAGAGGCCATGAGATTATGATTCCAGGGGTTCACTTTAACCCTTTAGTACCACTGATTCCACCAGTAAACCCACAACACAACCCCAATCTCCAGGCAAATTGTCCCCTAGTACCCAGCCCCTGCCCCATGTATAGTACCCGTCTTGTGCCTGCTCCCTCGGGTGGCCCTCTGCTTGGGAGATGTGGTCCTGACATTTTACCCCATTTGCAGTCTCAGTAGGGCCCATCTGGTGCTTTAACCCAGGGCTCTCAACTCTGGCTGTGCACTGGAATCACTTTGCAGAGTTTTGAAAAATTACAGATGCCCAGGCCTGCCCGAGCCCAGGGCTGTGTTTGATGGTCTACTGTGATCTATTTTCTCTCTGCCACAGTTCAAGGATTGTTGTGTCTAAACCCTTGCGAGATGGAGCCCCTGCCCCACACTTCAGTGGCCCTCGCTGGGGCACTGCCCAGAGAAAGCGCTGAGGGTCACAGGTAAGGGTGGAGGTCCAGGCTCTGGCTCCACCACTGGTTTCTGGGGACCCCTTGAACAAGCAGCATCCCAGTTCCTTTGGGGAAAATGCTCTTCTTCCTGTCTCCTGGGGCTTTGGTGGGGCTGTAAACCCACCCCTTCCCCCATCACCCACCCAAAGTGCAGTGACAAACATGTGACGCAAGCCTGGCCAGTCACAATATGCCATTCCCTCCACACGTGTGACTGGTCCAGGGGGTGGGCATGTGACCAAGAAGAGCCAATCAGAGTACCTCCCTGGGACTGAGCGAGAAAACAGCTCGGGTCGTTTGTTTCTCTTTGTTAGTCTCTCTGGAGTTGATTATCTGGGATGAAGTGAGTGAGGAGCTTTTGGCAGCCTTTTTCCTTGGCTGAATGGAAAAAGTCAATCTATGTAATAGGAGAGAAAGAAGTGGACACTCAGCACTTTTAGGCATACAGACCTAAAAGGTGTGGAGAGAGGGACAGGGAGGGGGAGGGAGAGAGTCAGAGACAGAGGGGACAAGTTAGAGATGGAGGGGGAGGGGGCGGGGGAGGGAGAGGCAGCTTCTCTGAGTGCGTAGACTCACCAGCCTCTGTGAAGCAAGTGGCAGCCTTCTGCACCCCAGCCCCTGCCTGTCCCGTGAGATGAGATTGCCTTTGCCATGTGTCATCTGTCCTATGCCACAGGGAGAGCAGTCCCCCGCCCTCCCCCCTCCTTTCCCTCCCCCTCCCTGCCCTGGGCCTTTGGCCAAGTCTCCCCATCTCCAGGCGTTTCCTGGATGTTTCCTGCTGGCCCTTCCAGCAAAGATCCGTGACTCTAAACTGTTTGGCTAAACGGTACAGAAGAGCTACAGCTCAGGCCCCCAAATGTTTGTAACAAATAAGGTAACAGCTTTCCAAGTACAACCAGAGCCTTTTATTTCCAAGAGAGGTATCTGGAGGCCTCTGTGTTTCTGTGCTGGGGCGAGGGAGCCAAATTACCTTTGTTCTCTGCAGAGCCAAGGCTGGGCTTTGGAAAGGTTTGCATGCCTCCCCTGCTTTGCTGAGTCGGAGAATCTTCCAGCAGGGCCAGGCTTCCAAGCCGGTGACAGTCAGATGCAAATCACTTCTGCTCCCAGAGCTGAGCTCTGGAGCCCAGGTGCCTGCTGGAGCACAGCCACTGCCTCCTCCAAGAAATCTCTGCTTAGCACAGCCAGGGCCTGTACTGTTGTCATTAGAAGGTATAAAATCCTAATTTATATTGCTGGGAGGGTAATTTATACACTAATGTAAATTTCTTTTACTGCTGATTTTTGAGCAACTGATGTGCAATTATTTCCATCTCCCCTTCCACTGCAATTCTAAAACGGCGGCTGCTAATACCTTAATATTCTTTATGATTGCCAGAGATGATATTTTTCCCGGATCAAATGTATCCAGTGGGGTTTGACATAATTAGGTTAAAGAGTTCTCCTTCTGAGGCTTATCTGGGTTGGGGTTGATGACAGGAAAGCCTTTTGTTTGTGTTTTGCCATTCTTCCAGCCTGCCGCCTTCTCTGTTTACTGAGCCACAGCTCTTTTCTGCAGGCCTACTGTATGCTCTGCTCTGAAGGGAGCACATTACAGGAAAATGTGGGAATGAGAAGGAAAAAGGTAGGGTAAGGGCTGGCACTAACTTTCCAGAGGGAGAACAGTTTTGCTTTAGGAACAACACTGGGGCCAGAATGAACGGCCTCAAGACATGACGCTTTATTTCAGGTGGTAAGATAACCCTGTCTGCGAGGGTCTGGCTGTGTGTGTCTCAGGTCAGAGAGGCTGGTACGACCTCTACTTAGGAGCAAGAGGTAGCAGTGTCTTCAAGATGCTTCTCTCTCAGCCCTGCCATGGGCAGGTGAGAGCTGGCAGATATGGGGGGTGGGGGTGGGGTGGGGGTGGTGCACGACTTTCCCTGTCTATCTCCAAGTCATGCTCTGGCCTATGCACCCTGTTGCCCCCTTGCAAACATTTAGCACCAATTCTAACTGAAGCATTTTCTTTTTAATTGTGATAAAATACACACAACATAAAAATGACCATTTTAAAGTGTATGAATCTCTGGCATTTGGTACATTCACAATGTTGGACATCCATCGCTGCTATCTAGTTCCAGAACATTTTCATCAACCCAAACAGAAATCCTGGACTCATGAAGTGGGCACTGCCCACTCCCCTTCCCTCCAGCCCCTGGCAACCACCAACCTGTGTTCTGTCTCTGTGGATTCACCTATTCTGGAGATTTCATATAAATGGAATCATAAAATCCATGTCCTTTTTGTATCTGTCTTCTTTCATTTATGAGCAGTGGTGTTTGACTTTGATTTTATCCAGCATGTTCCTTACGTGTTGCCTAGCTGGGACCTACCTGAAAATCCTCTTGGCCTTTTATAAACCGAGACCATTTTGAGAGCACAGCATCTCCCAAGAGTCGATGATAAAACATGTAAAGCCCTTGGCCCCCTGCCTGCTGCTTATTAAGACCGATATATGGTAGCTATTATGTTATTGTTTTCATCATCGTTACCTTCTAAAATTTCAGCTTTGAAATGGTGATTCCATAAAAGCAAACCCCAGATATGATGCAGTTGTAATAATAACGCTAATAATAGAGGGCCTTTGCCCCATGCCAGAGGCTCATCTAAGAATCATATTAGATGAACTCATTTAGGATCGACTAAGCAACCCTATGAGGTAGTTACTCTTATTAAGCCCATTTTACACAAGAGGGAAGTGGGGCACAGAGTGGTTAAGTAAGGTTCCTAAGGTCACACAGCTAGTAAGTGGCGGCCTCCGAGTGGCTGGGCCAGAGTCAGTCTTAGCCACTATTAGAGACGTGACTCTAAATGTGTTATTCAAGGTTGACCTCTGTTTGGAAGGAGGAGGCCATGTGATGTAGGAAAAATGCCCCGATTTAGGTTCCTGAAGTCCTGCTTGCCACCCAAGGTTACCACTAACCCATTACGAGCAAGCCCCTTCACAATCTTGGCCTCAGTTTCTTCATTTGTGAACTGGGGCCAACAATCCCCAGCTCACGTCTGCCTCTGGTTTATATAAGAGGATACTGATGATAATGATGGTAATAAAATAATAATAGAAGCGAGCTTTCTGTGAGATGGGCTCTGTTCCAGGGGCTTTCCACATACAAATCTATTTAGTCCTCATAGCAACTCTACAGTTTCTCTACACTTAGGAATCTTCCCATTTTATAGGCAAGGAAACTGAGGCCCTGAGAGGCTAAGCCACCAGACCAAGGTGGTATGTGTAGAGCATCGAGCTCTGGGCTTCCAGCTGCAGCACAGCCCTGCAGAGGAAAGAGGGTCTGACTTGTTGTCTAGCTGGGAGACAGGTCTTCTTGTGGCTTTGTGCACAAGATGAAATGCCCATTGCCCACCTGGGGTCAGAGACCTCCAGACTGGCAGGTACCACTCTAGATTGGCAGGCCCCATGCCCCAGGCCCTGCCCTGCACAGGCAGCATGTTTGGGGGCAGGTATTGTGCCACCCCAGGAAGCAGGCACGGTGCTGCCCTTAGGCAGTGGCTGAACTTGACCTCTAATGCATAAGACAGACTTACGGTAATAGCCACTGTGAAGAAAGGCCAAAGAGACGAGGCCACCACCAAGACTTTTATTCCAAAGTTACTAAAAGACAAATGTGGTCCTGGGAAGTTGAGTTGGCTGGAATCCTCTGCCGGGCGCTAGATGTATAACTGTGGGCCAGTCCCATCCTTGCTCAGCCCATTTCCTCATCCATATATCCTGGCCTTCTGTTTCTGAAGGTCTCCTAGTGGCCTGGGGCAGGCTGTTTTTATCCCCCTGATGCCCAGGGAGCCAAAACATTAGTTCCAGGCAGGAATACTCCACTCAGCAGCCATCCCTGCCCACTCCTGTGCTAACAAGTCCCAGTTTTGTTTCATTTTTCAGGAAGACAGCAATGGGCTCAGGGAAGATAAATCTGCCCCCGATTCAGAAGATGAACCTTGGGTTCTCTAGAACAGATTGGTCTGTGAGACCTATCCTGGCCAATAAAAAAAGAGACAACTTGATGGGGGTTTCTGAGAAAAAGGTTCTTCCCTAAAAAAAAAAAAAGGGATGCTACAGGAAGAAGGCAGTTTTCCTGTCTTGAATGCAGTATATGGTGTTTCAGCAGCCCTCTTGTGACCATGAGGCGGCAAGCCCAAGGACAGAAATCCAAGAACACCTGGGATGGCAGAGCATTAAGACAGAAAGAGCTATGTCTTTGATGACATGGTTGAGCCACTGCACCAAACTTGGGCCAACCCTCAGGCTTCTTTTATTTGCAAGAACTGATGACTTTATTGAATGCTGGTCGGATTTTCTGGTATGTTCAGAGTCCTTGGCCCTCATCCCACCTCAGCAGCCCTCAGCCTAACAGCTGGGAAGGATGTCCTCTGGCCCCTTTTAGAAAAGGTTGCTTGGGAAAAAGGAAAAAAAAAAACACAACATCTCCAGTTCTGCTATCCCTTTTATCTCCTTTGCTTCTTCCCAATCTGAGTTCCCTTTTCATCAGCATTCCTTCCCTTCTTGAAAAGCTCTCCCCTTTTCTCCTTTACTGCTTGGTGACCTCATCTAAGGCCCATCCTCACTTCCACCCATGCTTTCTGCTCGTGCGCTTTTCAAACACCCACCTTTCCCCCAAAGCGCGCGTTCATCTCTGGGCCTTTGCCCAGGCCATTCTCTCCACCTGGAATGTTCTCTCCTGGCATTCTACTCATCAGGGGCATGATCCTGGGGAATGTTTTCTGACCTTCTCGAAGCCTCAGCCCCCGTGGGCTTTCCTTTAACATCGTGGCATGGCGTTGTCCTCAGGGCGGGGACACTGGGCCATAGTCAGCATCCAGTGTACATTTAGTGAGTAACACACTTGCTCACCTTTGGGTACTTTTCTGGGGAGGCCCCTTCCAAGCACTTTGCACATGCCAGTCATCTAGTCCTCACAGCTGCATCTAGGGTGGGGCTTTGGGACATCCTGGCCAGAGAGCAGGGAGGCCCCGTTGCTTTGCCCAGCCCTAATCAGTGTCTTGGTTCTTTTTGTAAGGTTGTGAGCCAAAGACTTAAAATGCAGATGCAGATATCACACAAAAGGGGTTGTAAACAAAGTACCTTGTATTTGCTCCTCAAGATTATATCATGAAATGAGATAATACTCTTTCTCTTTTATCAGTCCTTTACTGTGTGAGGTTTTTTCCCCCAAATAGTGGAGGCGGACAAAAAGGAAGAGTTTTGTCCATGG
>JAQZBX010075939.1:0-14517 GCA_029593785.1 Cabassous unicinctus
CGGTGCGGTGGGCTGATGCAGCAACCTCACGGCAGGAAGCGGGTGTGGCGCAATGGATAGAGCACCCGTTTACCATATGAGAGGCCCCGGGTTCGCTTCCCGGCGCCTCCTTGTGAGGGCAGGCCGGCTCGCGCGGCGCGGTGGGCTGATGCGGCAAGACCTCACAGCAAGGGGGAGATAAGCAGACACAGAGAAGACATGCAGCGAATGGACACAGCAGCACAAGCAGCAAGGGGGGGAATAAATAAAAAATAAATAAATAAATAAAAAATAAAATATGTTATTCCTTTGTGGTAATATTAGGTGCAATTCTTTTACTAATTTACATTTTCTTTTAAAATGTCCCCTCTTCCTATCCCTTGCTTTTTTTTTTTTACTTTTTATTTTGAAACAATTTCAGATTTATAGGACAGTTGCAAAAATAATACAAACCCCGTTCAGAGAACTCCAACACACTCCAACCCCCTCAGATACCTAGATCTACAAATTTTAACACATTGTCTCCTTTGCCATACCATTCTATCAATTGTCTGTGTCTGTCTGTCTGTCTGTCTATCCATCTATCTATCTATCTATCTGTCTAATCTATATTAGACTATTAGACTGTCTCTCTGTATTATCTGCCAAAGGGGTGCCGATGCAAAGTACCAGAAATCTCTTGACTTTTATAAAGGATATTTATTTGGGATAAAAGCTTACATTTACAAGGCCCTAGAGAGTCCAACTCAAAGTTGCTTTCTCACCAGTTAGTTGTCATGTTTTGAAGCAAGAAGGTCACTGATCTCTGCGAGGGTTCAGCCCTCCCCTCTGGTCTTCCTCTCTCTCTCAGCTACAGGTTGACATAGGGCTTGTCTCTCAGACCTTCCCCTCCCTCCTGGCATATAGAGTTTGTTTCTTTCTAGGCCTTCTATCGCAATCTCAGCTATAATGTTCTCTTCCCAAGGTCATTTACAAACTAGCAGGTAAATGGCTCATCTCTCCCCAGGGCCCACAGAATCAAAACTGACAGAGCTTTCTCTCTTCTCGTCTGTCTTCTTGAGTCAGTGTCCATTTATATTGGCCCACCAAGGAGGTGGGGACTCAATCTGAGTTACACCTTACTGAGGTAGCCCAGTCAGAAGCCCTCTATTGATTTTATCAAGTAAACTTAATCAGAGACCCCTCACTGAATTTAATACAATCAAAGGTTATCACATACAGAGAACAGATTAGTTTACAAACATAATCTTTCTCTTTTTGGGATTCAAAAAAATAATCTCAAACTGTCACACTATCTATTCTATCTTCTGAACATTTGAGAGCAGGTTGCACACATCATACTCCCTAATGCATAATACTTCCATGTATATTTCCTAGGAACAAGGATATTCACTTATGATATTGCCTTAAGTTCAGTAACCAAGTTCAAGAAATTTAACATTGATATAAAACTTCATTCTATATTCCAATTTTTCTTATGTCCCAATAATGTCCTTTTGAGTCTTTTCCATTCTAAGATCCTATCCAGTGTCATGTATTGCATTTAATTTGTCATTGTTTTGGATGCTATATAGATGTTCTTTGGGTGATGAGGTGCAAACTCAAATATCCAGCCAGCTGAGAATGCATGAAAGGATAGCTTTGTTAGATCAAAGGCCTTGAAGGGAGAGAGGGTAGAATGAGGGCAGTGGAGGAGCCAGGGGTTTACCTAATTTAGAATCCCCCAAGGGTCTTTGGAGGAGGGAGGGTGGAGAAGCATGTGGGTTTTGGTCTTTTGCCTTTATTATGACACTGAGGGGAGGGTTAGGGCTTTGCGGATACTGGGGGTTGGCAGTTTCAAACTATATGGCAAGATAAGCAGGAGCAGCAAGGGCCATTAGGAGAAACCAGGGGCAGCTCTTAGCATCCAAACCATATGGGGGTGCCTGCCTTGCTAGTTGCTATTATGCCCAGGGAAGGGCTGAGTGGTCACTCAGAATGGGAACTTATGACCAGGCAAAAATGATAAGGTAGTTTCTTTTTTTCTTTTTTAATTGTGGAAACATGTATACAACATAAATTTTTCCATACCCAACCTCTCCCGAGCAGACCATTCAATGAGATTAATTACCTTCACAATTTTGCCATCCATTCCACATCACCATCCATCACTATAACTTTCCCTTCACCCCAAACAGAAACCATACTCTCATTTTGTATTAACTCCCCATTGCCCCTGTCCCCACCCTTGGTAACCTATCCTCTACAATATGCCTCTATGAATTGCGTATTATCTGAGATTTTCTTTGTGGTTACCATTGGGCTTAAATTTAACATCCTTAATCTATCTTATTTGCTTTAATACCAACTTATCAACTTCAGTAGCATACATAGACCATGTTCATATACCCTTCCATCCTCTGCCTTTATGTAGTTCTTGCCTCAAAGTACATATTTATGCATTAAGTCCAAAACCGTTGATTCATTATCTTTTATGCATTTACCTTTTAAATACTGTAGGAAGTGAAAATTGGAGTTATAAATAAAAAAAACAATAATACTGATATTTATATTTACACGTCATTATCTTTACTGGAGATCTTTATTTTTTCATGTGGCTTCTGTCAGTTGTCTAGTGTCCTTTCCTTTCAATCTGTAGAACTCCCTTTAATATTTCCTGTGGGGCCATTCTAGTGGTGATGAAGTACTTTAGACTTCTTTTTTTTAAAATCTGGGATTGTCTTAATTCCTCCCTCATTTTTTTTTTAGGCCAGTAAAAAGAATTTATTGGGAAATGGGGGAAAAGAACAGAGCTTGCTGAGAAATGGGAGAGAAGGATGGAAATACACACTGAGATTTAGTGCAGGTCCTCCAGACACAGACAGCGAGGTCTGCCTTGTGTGGTTACCTTCTAAACTAGTAATTATTCCTCCCTCTTGCTAATGGTAAGGGAAGGAGCCCCAGCTGTTATTGGTTATCCCACCAATGGTGGGGACCAATGGTGAGGCCTCTTTGGAATATTTGGGGCTGAGAGGAGGTCCTGGAAAGAGAAACTGGGACCTCAAGGTTAAACTCAAGTTCTCAGTGAGGTCTTGCAGCCATGTTGTCTGTCAGCCATGTTGTCTTTCGGCCATGCTGTGGCTCATCTTCTCCTCGTTTCCCTAGCTAACCTGCCTCAACTCCCCCCTCAGAGAGTTCATACCCAAATTCTTAAGGGAGTGCTAAGGGGCGATGATCATTCTTCTATAGTTACTTCCTGCTGGTTAGGGCAGTATTCCCTGCCTGATAGGGTGTAAACCTCTCTGGCTATTCTATTGAGGTCAAGGAAAGACAGGTCCCACAGTGTAGTTGGAACTGGCTGAAATCCCCATGTGACTAATATCTTGTTCTGGAAGGCATTGATTCTGGAAGAAATAAACTTAAGAGTTTTGAATATACATGGCCCCACTAAAAGGATAAAGAAGATGGTGGGAAGTGGGCCCAAAAAGAGGGCCAGCTATGACATAGTGGACCATGAGAGTGTGAAAGGTCAGGTGCCTTCAGAGGCTGCATCCTCCCAAAGGTGATGGGGTAACAGCATTCTTCCTGTTGTGCTGTTGGTTAATTCTAGGAAGAGACTGCTAGACCTGCTGGGTTTGGGTATAAACTGCCAACCCTAGTTCCCACAGCAGTGTTATGCTTAGGACAGCTAGGAGAGGTGTGAAGAGAGGCACTGCCCTAGACATAAACTCACAAAGACAGTATAGGCAACAACAAGATAGCCATTTGGCAAGCAAAATAAAGACAGTGCTTAAGAGAGAGATTCCTTTATCTTATAGGCATGTTCATTAATTACTTAGAAAATGAATTAAATTCACCAGGACTTTGAACATGTTCAATATCCCTCTGCATATGCTCTAGAATAGAAGAGATATAGGTACAGTACTTAATACTAATTAATGTACCAATCAATTTATAAGTTCCTTCTTAAGATTCTATTAATAGATCTAAGCTCCAGGTTTGCAATTCCATACATGTTATCTCTCCAAGGGAGCAGGCCATAATGCCAATTGTGCTTAAGTTCTACTTACATCATTCTAGTAATTGGTACTCCACTTGGTATGTATGCTCTTCACACAGCCAGCATCCTGCAGCACCATTGACCCTAGAGAGAAGCTAGGTAAGGCTCCAGTATTTCACTGTCCTGGTGCATAGTGCCCTTCAGCACTATGAAACAGAGCCAGTCTGGAGGCAATGTCAATTGCACATCTGGCCATATCGAGCCATCACCGGCTGCTGCAGGAGTCTGAAACTGCAACGTTTTCTCCATCCACTTCAGGAGCACAACCAGAGATGTAGTAGATACTTTCATTGTTTTAGCAGTCAGTGACCAACCTAGCCAATAACTCAAATCCTCCCTCATTTTTGACTGACATTTTTGTGAGATATGGAATTTTTGGTTGACAATATTTTGCTTTCAGCACTTTAAATATATCATCCCACTGCCTTCTTGACTCCATTATTATCTGATGAGAAATTAGCACTTAATCTTACTGAGGTTCTCTGGGTGGCATATTGCTTCTCTCTGGTAACTTTCAGAATTTGTCTCTTTATCTTTGGTATTAGTTTGATTACGATGTGATACAGCGTGTGTTGGTTTGGGCTTATTCTGTTTGGAGTTTGTTGAGTGCGTTGACTGTGTATATTCATGTCATTCATTAAATTTAGAAAAATTTCAGCCATTATTTCTTTGAATATTCTCTCTGCCCCTTATTCTCTTTCTTCTCCTTCTGGGACTCCCGCGGTGTGTATATTGGTACACTTAATGGTGTCCCACAGGTTTCTCAATCTGTGTTCACTTTTCTTTATTCTTTTGTCTTTCTGCTCCTTAGAATGGATTATTTCAACTCTCTTATCTCAACTTCACTGATTCTTTTTTCTGTCAGCTCCTATCTGCTGATGAACCCTTCTAGGGAATTTTTAATTTGTCTTACTCTGGTCCTCAGCTCTGTTTGATTCCTTTTCATAATTTCCATCTCTCTATTGATATTCTCTTTGTGGTTATGTATCATTTTCTTGATTTCATTTAGTTCTTTGCCCATGTTTTCCTTTATCTCTTTCAGCATAATTAAAGAGAAAAATGGGCCATTTTTAAAAAGTCTTTGGGATTTTTAAAAAGTCTTTGACTGGGATTTCCCAGGTCTCCACCTCCTCATTGATTATTTCTAATGCTTTAATCATCTCCTCTGCCTGGGCCATCACTTCTTGTTTCTTTGTATGTTTTGTAATCTTTTATTGAAACCTGGACATTTTGATATTTTGGTGTGTTATTGCTGTAATTTAGTCTTTGAGGTGACTGTTTCTGAAGCTCTGTCAGCAGTTGTTATGGCAGAGCTTTCATTGAATCCCAGGAGCTAACCAAAAAAGAAGATAAAAAAGAAAACACCTTTCCCAGTCTTTGAAGGGAGTACTCTCCTTCAGGGTTTATCCATACAATCAGTTTGAAGAAAAGCTCTAGGACAAAGCACAGGGACCTCCCAGATCTTTCTGGGCATGCGTCTTGTCTTGGGCCTGCATGTTCTGTAGGAGAGCCCAGTGAGCTGCCTTCTATGTACAGGGCAAGTTCTGGGACGGTGAGTCCCTCAGACCACCACCAGACAGATTGGGCCAGACATACATGCTCCCAGTAAATGCACAAGGAGCTCAGTCCAGCTCAGTGCTGAGCTTCACAAGGATGGGAGAGTAGCCAGCCAGGGCCAGGAGATACTACTGCTTTTATGTGGCCTTTTTCATGATTTGATGCTTGCCCTATTACTGCAAGCAATCTTTTAGCTGTTTCCTAGAGCTTGTAGAAAGATGTTTTTACCAGTTCTTGCTGGTTGATCGAAAGCTTCTGTAGGGGAGTGGAGCCCTGAAGTGTCTCATTCTGCCATTTTGACTAGGGCAGGGCTCCCAATTTACAGTTTCTTTTGATTGTTTTTAGGTGAGTATTCTTTTCTTCTTGGTAATGTAAAAATTTTAATTTTTATATGGTAGAATTTGCCAATCCTTTCTTTTATGGCTTCTGTGTTTTGTATCATACTTAGAAAGTCCACCCACACTGCAAGATTATAAAAAAATATATATTCTCCCATGTTCCTTTTATATATCTCATAGGCAGTTCTGGCTTTGTAAAAATATATAATTATTTGATCCATCCAGAATCTATTTTGATTTGAAGTATAAAGTCTAGATCCAGCCCCCTACCCTGCCCCTAATGGCTATGATTTTCCAAATAGTTTTCCAAAACCATTTATTGAATAATCCAAACTCTTTTTTACTATATTTCCATTTATTTTGGAAACTTTTTCTGGATTTTCAGTTCTAATCAATTGATCTATAGGATAATCTTTTATGGTCATTTAGATTCTAAGACCATAAGAAATAAAATAATTTTATAATATTTCTATAATACAAAGCTAAAAATGATTACTAATATCTTTAAGTAGGGAAAATAAAAAAATAATCCACAAAAACTATAACTAAGTGATCTTTTGGAAACAAAAATTTCAACATTGTAGATTGTTGCTGACAAGAAAACAGGGTTTAATAACTCCAAGTAAAACCTAGCTGCCTTAACCTAGAGGTAGTCAGTTTTAATAATATTAACATATTTAATGTGCAACTAGGGACCAGCAGAAGTAAATGTGCCTTTAGTACTGGACTGATAAAAATCAGCCCAGATGAGAATCTCCCATAGAAGAAAGCTTCAGTAAAGAAGGATTCCAAATGTGTTAGCCTGGGAAGGGGTGTGCATATGTGTGTGTTTTTTGGCCTAGGAACCCTGAGATAAAAAGTACTCAAGCTCCTTAGGTCTAACTCTGTCCATCAGGAAAACTTTTCAATAAATTTCTGAGTAGGTGAGAATGCACTAATCTGACAAGGCCAGCAATCCAACCTGCATTAAAAGTAATACGTTTCCTTTTAACTTAATCAATTGGCATTATATAGGACTTTAGTTCTCATGAGCTTATCCCAGAGAGACTTTTCAATTTCCATATAAAAGCAAAATCAGATTTCTGGAGTGCAAAATGTTGGGAATGGACCTTGGCTGTAGTGACCCAAATGAAGTGCTGCCCTCGAGCGGCCCTGCTGAACCATGGCCTTGGGCCCTTAGAAGGCATCTGCTGTGTTTTTAGCACCCTTACTGCAAAAGAGCTAGATACACATGCTGTTCTCCTGCCATCCAGTGTCTCCTCTACCTTAATTTTAGTTTCAGATTTTATTTTAGACTCAAATGAGCCCGAATGCCAGGAGAAGTAGAAAAATGAGTGCACATTTATCTACATTTCAGATTATGAAATTATTTCTTAGAAAGTGAAGCTTGATGGACTCATAAAAGAAAATTATCTCTATGCGTAATACCTCAGAACAGAATAAGAAGCACAGTAAATGATTGACATAAATCAAAAATGTGTGCCTGCGATATATACATACATACATACATACATATATATGTATATATATATATATCCATGATGTTAAGGGGCCAGAAGCAATCTACTTTATATTTAAAATATCAAGTGAAAGTTATCTCCATGATTATGAATATTTAAACAGTATTATTGCTTCTCAATATATAACACATCCAAACATACCACATCATTTTTATTACCAAAAAGGAAAAAATAATTAAAACTATAAAAAGCTGTTCTTAGTGTCATTTTAATGTGTCTTTGTTATTGCCGTTTATCTCCAAGAGATAATATGAAAAAGAAGTGGAGAAATAATGCATCAGTAGATGATAAATTTTATTCATAGTAAACTTCTAAAATATTGCTCATGTTTTTTGTCCATAAGAGCATCAGAGAAAACAAGAAAGTCGTATCTCCCATGAATGTCTGTTTTGTGTTTGTCATTTTAAAAGTAAAGCTTGCTATTCTCCCACAAGATTTTCAATTTAATGTATGTTTTTGTTGCATGATTTCCTTTTTGCCTAATTTTTCTTGCATAAAGAGGAATTTTATTTAATTAATGCATATATGAGAGAATTTCTCTCTCTTCAGTACAAACTTACATTATAGGTACACACACACATTCTTCACTCATGACTGTGACAAATTTGCAATAATGGTTCACAGGTTGGGCTTCTTGTTTCCTTACAGGTTAACCATAGTAGGCTAGGTACCCTGAGGGTGGAAGAGCTAGGAAAGAGGGAAATTGACAGTTCATGTCTTTAAAAGCTGAGTTTAACTAAGGTCACTGAGTAGTTTTTGCCTTTTAATTAAGCCCACCTCAGGCTTTCCTGTAACTGAGATATGAGGATAAATTTAAATTCTGGTCTCTCTAAATTAGCTACCAATGCGCTATGGTTTATACTTTTCTCAGAATGCTCCAAATAAACACATTTCTTAATCCATTGGGAAACATTCTCTAGGACGGATGATAAAATTCTGGGGTTCAACGATGTCCCCTCCTACTCAGTTTTCCATTGTGAAAGATAAAAGCAATTTTTTGAAGAGGAAAAAAATGGAACTTTAAATAAAAAAACACTCATTGCTCTGGGTATGAAAAGCTTCTTGGCATATTAACTGAAAAGAACGTGATGTAACGTGTGTCTCTAGTAAAACAGTATAAGAAACAGGAAAGAAAACAAGCAAAAACACACACACATACAAAACCCTACATATTGGAAACAGTGAAAGGAAACAAATAAGAAGTGACCAGTAACTGCCTTAGGCTGATGGAATTCTTTTTTTCTCTTTTTCTCTTTTCCACTTTTTTGAACATCACATTTTATGTTGTAAACCTATATTGCTTACACAATAATGAGGTGAAAGGAAAACACTGTCCTTTGGAAATTTGATAATTTTATGTTACTTATGCTTTTCCAATTACTTCTTTGTGCCTTCTCTTAATGGTCTATAATTTGTTTTTTTTAAATGGTCAATAAAAAGAGGAAAATAAACCATAAAAAGGAATAAATACAAGAAAAAAATTTAATACACAATTTGTTCTTCCAAAAAAAAATATTAGTTTGGAAACTGTTTTAGTATTTTACTGGTTTGAGAGTGTTAAGTTTCAGTAGGCCAGGAATTTTATCTTTTTAATGTTTCCTATAACCCAGAATCCAGCCCACTCTCAGCTACTGAATAGCTTGTGAATATTATTTGTGGTTCCTTTTAGAGATTCTCTCCTCATTGCTTTCTTTTTCTTCCCTGATGGAATAGCCGACCTTAATTGTTGTTAGAAAAGCTTATGTTCTTTTTAACTGATATCTATACTATTAAAAAATACAAATTTCATATCGATGGAATTCTGGCCTTATATCCATGGCCACATAAGCATGATGTCTGTATGCTAATATGCTTACTTAATCTTTAACACATTATATTTTAATAATATAGGAATGCCAGGCTACGGAAAAGCAAATGAAAAGGTCATTTTTTATTCATGTACTACTGAATGTACCTTCTGCTTGTAGCTCATTATACATGCAGTTGAGCCCAATTTTTTAAAAGTGGAAAGCATACCAAATGAAACCACAAGTTTAGCAACTGATGTTCCTTTTGTAAAAGGACTGTGCTCAATCTTTTCAATTTTATTTATTCTGACTACTTGTTACTCATTGTGTTTCTCTCTTCTCTGTTATAGTTAGAATTTCTAATCCCATTTCTATCAGAAGGCTGCCATTTTTCATCAGAGAAGAGGCCATAAACAGGCATCACACTTATATATGCAGGCTTTCATCTGGGGAGCTCAAAGTGTTTTATGCATAAGTAGCATTTCCCCTGGGTTGTTTTCTTTTTCCTTAAGTAAGTAAAAAAGAAGCCTAGAGAGGTTAAATGACTTAATGAAGACTATACCTGTAAAAACTAAAATCATAATTTTAAATTAAATATATATCTGTGAAAATATTCAGGATTTCTTGACCTGGATATCCATTATATGTTCTGCTTGAAGAGTAATAAAATTGTGAAGCGGAAAAATTTGATACTAGCACATTCTTGTCACAGTCCAGTTAGGGATACAGATGATATAATGTTATGAAATGAGCTCTAATGTAAAACAGCTTTATGAGAATGTTTTGTGTGTATGTGTGCTTTAATAAATAAATAAATAACCATCATGTTCTGAGGATGTCTGGATGGAGGTCTGTGGTTTCCAACCTGGCATGCACTAAATCTGTGTAGAGTCCAGGGATGTAGAAAATCAAAGAAATGGGGACTAAGAAGGTTTTTTTCTCACCTCAGTTTTGGTCTTGTTATGTAGAATGTATGTAGGAGTAGGAAGGAAAGGAGACTAGGAAGGTTGATGTACATTGAGAAAGAAGGGGTGAGGTGTGTGAGTAGGGGTGGAATGGACTGAACAAAATTAAGAGAAGGGTTGGTTGGGTTTGATAGATGGTGGGAGAATTTGGAGATTTAAATGTAGAAGTTCGGAGTTGTCATTCTTCCATGATAAGTGAGACTTTGGGAAGAGAGATTTCTGAAAAGGATTTTGATAAGTGTAACTAGCAGTAAGAGACTGTTGACTAGATAAAAGCTAAAAGGAAAGAGATTACTGAACTCATTGACATGTTACTTTATTTTGCCTGGTGAAGAAAAGTGCTGTGTGTACCCATGTACCCATATTAAAGATGGATGGCTGAGAGATGGATCGGATGAAGAGCAGAAGAATGTTCATGTGTCACTGTATCTCTTTACCATGAATAATCCAAATAAGATTCATTACTTAATAGTTTGATTACTGAGTTCACCCTAAGAAAAACTCATTTTTATTTAACCGAAAATAGCATGAACCAGAATACCGATCAATATCTTTTTTTTAAGCTGTGATATGTCTACATTTACATATATATGGAAATAGAGATATTTAATATATAGATATATACTTAGTAGAATATTGCTACATATGTAGAAACTTAGAATTTCCTACTGAATTCCAATATATATAAATATAAATATAATATTTACATGAACACATAAACTTGGTTTCTTCAAGAAAACCACTTTAAACTCACTATGTATGTAGGATAAAAAGTACCTATTTCCCGCCCCCCCCCAATATTCTTATAAAATAATGTATTCCTAGGTATTGTAAATGCCTACCAATACAATAGCTTGGAAAAATTGTGAGTTTATTAGCCTAGAAATATATAAACATCTTAGGATGTCAGACACTTGCCTGATATTCCCACTACAAACCTTTCATGCTCAAAATTTCAGCCTGACCTTGATGTTTTGGATGGTTCCCTTTGGGGAACAAATGCTGCAAAGCCAGAGTGCAGAACAGCAGCATCTGGGCAACATTCTGTGATGCCCGTAACTACTCCTTCTTAGCTGTCTAGCTGGCAGCCCTGGACCAGACCCGCTACATTGGTTGCCTCTGACATGCCATCCTGCTGAGGCAACATGACCAAGCCTGGCCTTTGTTCTGCAATACTGCTTAGAACAGAAGTTCTTAACCAGGGATGCATGGACCCCCAAGGGATCCATGGAAAGACTTCAGGGAGTTCTGACCTCTAACTTAAATCTAGCATTTCCTTCACTTATGAATGTATGTAATAAATATATTACAGTAGTATTCATTTCACCTGACTGGCAAAGGGGTCCATGGAACAAAAAAGGTTAAGAACCCCTGGCTTTAGAACTTTTTCTGTACTTACACGCACTGTGACCCCAAGGAGGTGAGGGTTCCAGGATGTCCCTCTTTTTAGTGTGCAAAATCTTTGCACAGTGGGAAACGATGTTTTAACCTGTTGTCAATCTACCCACAGACATAGTCAGCTTTAAATAATAATCAAATGTCCTGATTGTTCCTCTTTCTAAAATTTGCCCTTCTCCTAGTTTGCTTTAGTTTCCAGGGGCAGCTTCCACAGAAGCACCTCAAGGCACTGAGCTTGGAGTTTAGTATTTGGAAAACGTGTAAGAACATTAGAATAAAGAATCTATAGACAAGGCCAAAATTTACATGGTGTTTTGGCTTCACTCCCTTTGCCCTTTCTCCTGGGAAAAAAAGTATCTGTATAGGTAAGTAGTAGGGTGGGAATAAACTTCTAAACTTTTAAAATTATTTCTAGCTTAGAGAAAGAGCATGAACTTTGTAATCATGCTGGCTTCAGTTTAAATCTGCCACTTCCTAGATATGACAAATGAGACCATTATCAGATTGAGCTTCTGTCTCTTCATTTGTAAAATGACGATGGTAAAATGCATTTGTGGGGTATTTCTCAGAATTAAGTAAGTAAATTCTTAGCAAGTTACCAGGTACTGGGTGCTCACTAATATTAGTTCCCTTAATTCTTTCATTATCTAGCAAAGAGTTTCCAGACCTGGGATCAAATAACCTGATCTCGTTCTATTACTAACTCATTGCTAAATAGCTCAATAAACTTAGACCCCAGGATTTAATCTTTCTATACCTCAGTTTCCTCAGTTATCAAATGAAGATAAAACCACTTCACAGGTGATTTTAAGGATAAACTGAGATAAAAGATGTGTAATTAATTTTGAAAGTTTATTTTTAAAAAGTACCAATTAATATTAATTCTTAGTAGTAGTAAAGTTATTATTGGCTATTAGTCTGACAGTGGAAACTTTGTTTCCAGTGAAATACCTATTGCAGTGAGATTCTCGAAAGAGCAAACTATTTTAACCAAATCTCTTAGGATGGATTTAAGAAAAAGTACTGAGCTGCCTCTTGTTTTCCATCTTACATAGGAAGGTTTATATATTTTTAAACATTTGTATACAAGTTCTTTCATGTTCACCTGCACAACAGTAAAAGATTTAGAATGTTTGAAGATCTCGCATTAAATTTTTAGCCAAATTGTATATATATCAAATCCATGCATTTGGAGAGGCTCCAAAAAGAGAATTTATAAAGCTTGGGGAGATTGATTTCAGCACTTATAAGTCTTTGGGACTCAAATGAGAGATGTGAAAAATGTGTTTTAGAGAGGCTTAAAACTACATTTTAGAACTATGGGAAATTAAATTTCTGTAAATTCCAACATGAAAATCATACTGTTCATCTCTTCTGTCACATTTTAAATGTCATTATTAAATATATTTATTTCACAATGCAAAGACATTCTTGGCATTGACATTTTATTTGTTATTTTAAAGCATTTTCTTTTCAAATTAATTTCTAATATAAAATTTTATTAATTTAGTACCAAAAAGTTTAGTCCCTTTTTCTTTTATAGCCTAGATTCTTTATTCTGAGACATATATTTATCTTAAATTATGTAAACACTTTGCCTAAGTTTTTCATTTGTATATTCGACCTCTTTGAATGAACTAATAGTTATAAAGGCATTTTCAAAATGCTTTTGGGTGGTGACTAGTTTGCCTTTTTAAAAAATCTCTGTTTCCTTATTGGACATTTCAGAGAGAGATCAAGTTACCAAGCTATGTCTTTAAAGCCCTGGCTGTTTATTCTCTATATTTCAACTACTTATTCATAGTTCACTTTCCAAGTGAGAATAGCTAGGTGGTCATTTTGTATTTCCTCTAAGAATTAAGTGTCTAGGTAGAAAAAGGCTTAAAATTGTATTATTAAGAAAAGCTCTCCAAACATGTAAATGATTTATAAGTTTGTATCTCTTCTAAGATGTGCTTTAATTGGTGACATTTGAAAGATAGGATATCTATTTTCATGGCATAAATAATGGCAGAGAGTGCTTCTTATCTGGTTTTCTAAAAAGTTATTATGGAGTATATAAGTCTGTGAATTTCTGCACTAAGTTCCGTTTCTGGCCACAGCACTGTTTCAACACCAACCCATGAAGGCTGCCTACATCTCAGTAAGAGCTACCATCTCTCTTCTGCATCATTATATTAGGTTTGCCTATTTTGAGAAATGTAAAACTCACCACCAATTGACTTGGGGTAATAGAGCCAGTATATGCACCAATAATATCTAGGATCATATTTGGGTATGCTAATTTGTATATAACCAGTCACATCAAGGGGCTGAACACAAGTAGGAAAACCCATTACAGAAAAATTATTCCCCGCAACCTAGAGTAAGAAATGTGCACTCTCATATTTCAATGGACTTGCTTCTACTGCAGGTACATGCTGATCCTCCACTCTGCAGCACTCAAAAGGCCAGTCTCTGACCAGAGGCTATGACCTCTCTCTGATAGGCAGTTATCAGAGAGAATGAGTAGCAGTATCTACAAGGCAATTACGGGACCATCACATACCCACTGTAACCGTTGGGGAATTTGTAATTATGAATTCCAAAAATATAATTGGATCATGCCTGTAATCTAATCTGTTAATCTGGGCATGATTGAATTATGATTAGGGCATTGACTGGGCCATGTCAGTCAGTAGGGCGTTGAGCCCCACCCCCTGGTGGGTGGGGAATTGAATATAAAAGGCAAGGCAAAGGGAAGCGGGTGTGGCTCAGTGGATAGAGCCCCCGTTTACCATGTGGGAGGCCCGGGTTCGCGCCCCGAGGCCTCCTTGTGAGGGCACGCCGGCCTGAGTGGTGCGGTGGGCTGATGCAGCAACCTCACGGCAGGAAGCGGCTGTGGCGCAATGGATAGCGCACCCGTTTACCATATGAGAGGCCCCGGGTTCGCTT
>JAQZBX010075940.1:0-14518 GCA_029593785.1 Cabassous unicinctus
GTGGTTCTTACATTCCACATTTTTTCATTAGTCCTCAACTTCATAGGTTTTGATTTCTATTTGTCTATTATGTTTTATACTCTTTTTTAAATTAACATTTTCCTTTCAACTCTTTCTGTACTCTTTCTCTCTCTTCACATAATTCTGGCCTTTTAAAGCATTCAAAATATTTTTCTCTATTTGGTCCTCCAACGAGAGAAAAAAGTGGGTACTCCACTTCTTTCCCCCTATTACTTTACACTGCCTACATAAGTTAAAAATTCCTTTTACTAAGTCTTATACAGTCTTTCTTCTAAGTTTTATCAATATTACTATTATCCTTTTCCTTTCCTACCTCTTTCAATTCCTCTGGCCCTAATCTTTTTCCTTAAAGGGAACATGGAAAACAGCAAAGAAATAGAACAAGAAGAACAAATTGTAAAAGAGAAAACTTAAGACACACACAAAACCACCAGCTAATAAAACTCTAGAGCAGAGAGAGAAGCTAATCAACTGAATGAACACATCAAGATAAAATGATGACCAGAGGGGAAGAAAAAATTACAAACCATACTGAGAAATAGGAAGACATGGACCGGTCCAATGAAAAAACTAAAAACCAGGAAGAGATGCAGAACATCAAACAACTAATCAAAGCTGTCCAAACAAATATAATGGACAAACTTAATGAAGTGAAGGAAGAGAATAAGGATATTAAGAAGACACTGAGAGACCATACTGAAGAAATTGTAAGCATACCTAAAAAGATAATGGATATGATGGTGATAAATGGCACAATCTAAGAAATCAAAAGAAGCTGGGATCACATAACAGCAGATTTGAAGAGGCAGAAGAAAGAATTAGTGATGTGGAAGACAGTACATCTGAAATCAAACAGATAGTAGAACAGATGGATAAAAGGATATGAAAAATCCAGCAGGGACATAAGGATTTAACTGACAACCAAAAAACACATACTCAATATAGGCATCCCAGAAGAGAAGAGAGGGAAAGGGAACAGAAGGAGTGTTGGAGAAAATAATGGCTGAAAATTCCCAGCTCTATTGAGGGAGATGGATGTACATGTCCAGGAAGTACAGCACACCCCAAACAGTATACATCCTAACAGGCGTACTCCAAGATATATAATTGTCAAAATGTGCAATGCTCAAGACTAAGAGAAAATGCTCAAGGCAGTAAGAGAAAAGAGAACCATCACATACAAGGGAAGCACAATAAGATTAAGTGCTGATTTCTCATCTGAAATCATGGAGGCAAGAAGATAGTGGTATGACATAGACAAGGTACTAAAAGACAAAAATTTCCAGACACAAATTCTCTATCCAGCAAAGCTCATATTCAAAAATGACAGAGAGTTCAAAATACTCACAGATCAACAGAAATTAAGAGAGTATGCCAATAAGAAACATGTACTTCAAGAAATAATAAAGGAAGTTTTACAGGTTGAAAGTAAAAATAGGAGAGAGAGAGATGGAGGAGTGTGTAAGAACAACTAAAAAGACAAAAAGACAAATAAAATAAATATGACATACATGAACCCAAAGAAAATATAGCTGATGTAAGAAATTTGTGGAGAGTAATGACACTGAATGTTATTGGATTAAACTCACCAGTCAAGAGACACAGATTGGAAGAATGGATAAGGAAATATGATCCATCTATATGCTGTCTACCAGAAACCCACCTTCAACCCAAGGGATTCAAGGAGGCTGAATGTGAATGGCTAGAAAACAATTTTACAAGCAAACAATAACCAAAAAAGGACAGGAGTAGCTATCTTAATATCAGACAAAATAGTCTTTAAATGCAAAACTGTTGTAAGAGACAAAGATGGACACTGTATATTAGTAAAAGGGGCAATCTCTGAAAAAGAAAGAACAATCATAAACATTTATGCACCTAACGGGGTGCCTCAAAATACATGAGGAAAACACTGGAAAAATTAAGTGGAGACATAAATGCCTCTACAATTATAGTGGGGAACTTTAATACACCATTATCACCATTAGACAGAACACATAGACAGAGAATCAATAAAGAAAAAAGGCTCTGAATAATACATTAGAGGACCTGGACCTAATAGGCATATACAGAAGACTATACTAAAATACAGCAGGATATACATTCTTCTTGAGTGCACATGGATCTTACTCCAAGAAAGACCACATGCTAGGCCACAGAACAACTCTCAATGAATTCAGAAAGATTGAGATTATACAAAGTAATTTCTCTGACCAAAATGGAATGAAATTGGAACTCACTAAGGGACAGAGAACCAGATTAGGCACAAAGATATGGAAGTTAAACAACACACTCTTAGACAAACAGTGGGTCAAGGAAGAAATCTCAAAAGAAATCAGTAACTACCTTGAAACTAATGAAAATGACAACACAACATATCAAAACCTATGGAATGCAGCTAAAGCTGTGCTGAGTGGGAAATTCATAGCTATAAATGCATATATTAAAAGAGAAGAAAGATCTAAAATTGAAGACCTAACTGCACAGCTGGAGGAATTGAAAAATCAACAACAAACTAACCCAAAAGAAATTAGAAAGAAGGAAATAACAAATATTAGAGCAGAACAAAATGAAACAGAAAACGAGAAAGCACTAGAAAAAAAATAAAAAACACCTGTTTCTTCGAGAAGATCAATGAAATTGACAAACCCTTAGTCAGAGTAACAAACAAAAAGAGAGAGGAGATGCAAATACACAAAATAAAAAATGAGGAAGTGGCTATCACTACTGATGCCACAGAAATTAAGGGTATCATAAGAGAATACTTTGAAAAATTATATGCCAACAAGAATGATAATTTAGAGGAAACAGACAAATTCATAGAAACTCACAAGCAGCCTACATTGATCAAAGAAGATATTGATGAACTCAACAGTCCAATTACAAGTAAAGAGATAGACTCAGTCATCAAAAACCTCCCAACTAAGAAGAGCCCAGGACCAGATGGCTTCCCAGCTGAATTCTAACAAACTTTCCAGAATGAGCTAACATCAATCCTTCTTAAGCTCTTCCAAATAATAGAAGTAGAAGGAACATTGCCTAACTCCTTCTATGATGCCAACATTACACTAATACCAAAGCCAAACAAAGATAGCACAAGAAAGGAAAATTACAGACCAATTTCTCTAATGAACCTAGATGTTAAAATCCTCAACAAAATACTTGCTAATCACATTCAACAACCTATTAAAAAAATTATACACCATGACCAAGTGGGTTTCATCCACGGTATGCAAGGATGTTTCAACGTGAGAAAATCAACCAAGGGAATACATCACATAACAGATTGAAAGAAAAAATTCACATGACCAACTCTATAGATGCAGAAAAAGCATTCAACAAAATACATCACCCTTTCCTGATAAAAACACTGCAAAAGACTGGAATAGAAGGAAACTTTCTGAACATGATAAAGGTTATATATTGAAAACCCAAAGCTAACATCATCTTCAATGGTGAAATCCTAAAAGCCTTCCCTCTGAGATCAACAACAAGACAAGGATGCCCACTACCACCACTCCTATTTAACATTGTCTTAGAAGGACTTGCTTGAGCACTAAGGCAAGAAAAAATACAAAAGGCATCCAAATGGTAAAAAAAGAAGTAAAAATTTCATTATTTGCAGGACTATATGATCCTATACATAGAAAGCCCTGAGAAATCTAAAACAAAGCTTCTAGAACTTAAAAATTTCTGTACACCAATAATAAGCAATCAGAGGAGGAAATCAAGAAAAAAATATCATTTAAAATAGTAACTAAAAGAATCAAATACCTAGGAATAAATTTAACTAAATTTGTAAAAGCCTTATATACAGAAAACCACACAACACTGTTAAAGGAAATCAAAGAAGACTTAAATACATCTTAAATACATGGAAGAATATTCCCTGTTCATGGATAAGAAGACTAAGCATCATAAAGATGTCTAACCTACCCAAACTAATCTACAGAGTTAATGCAATCCCAATAAAAATCAACACTATATTTTTTAAGGAATTGGAAAAACTAACTACAGAATTTATTTGGAAGGTTAAGAGGCCACGAATCACCAAAGACATATTGACAAAGAAAAATGAAGTTGTATGTATCACACTACCTGACTTTAAAACATACTAGAAAGTTATAGTGGTCAAAACTGCATGGTATTGACACAAGGATATACATACCGACCAATGGAACCAAATTGAGTGTCCTGATATAAATCCTCGGATATACAGTCACCTGATATTTGACAAGGTCACCAGGCTCACTCAGTTGGGAGACAATGGCCTCTTCAACAAGTGGTGCTTGAAGAACTGGATATCCATATCCAAAAGAATGAGAGAAGAACACCATCTCACATTTTATACAAATATCAACTCAAAGTGAATCAAAGACCTAAATATAAGAGCCAAGACCATAAAGACCTTGGAAGATAATGTAGAGAAGCATCTATAGGACCTTGTAATAGGAAACGGTTTCATGAAATTCACACCCAAAGCACGAGCAGCAAAAGAAAAAATACATAAATGGTATCTCCTCAAACTTAAAAACTTCTGCACCTCTAAGAACTTTATCAAGAAAATAAAAAAGCAGCCTACCCAATGAAAGAAAATATTTGGCAATCATATATCTGATAGGAGCCTAATATCCTGCATATATAAAGAAATCCTACACATCGAAAATAAAAAGACAAAGAACCCATTTAATAAATGGGCAAGTGACTTAAAAAGACACTTCTCAAAGGAAGAAATATAAATGGCTAAAAAATGCATGAAAAAAATGCTCAACATTGCTAGCTATTAGGGAAATGCAAATCAAAACTACAATGAGATACCATTTTATACCCATTAAAATGGTGGCTATTAAAAAAACAGCAGACTTTAAGTGTTGGAGAGGATGTGGAGGAATGGGAACACTCATCCACTGCTGGTGGAATTGTGGAATGGTCCAGCCACTGTGGAGGACAGTATGGCAGTACCTCAAAAAACTAACTATAGATCTTCCTTATGATCCAGCAATTCCACTGCTGGGTATAGACCCAGAAGAATTGAAAGCAAAGACACAAAGTGATATATGCACAACAATGTTCCTAGTGGCATTGTTCACTATTGCCAAAGTTGGAATTAAGCCAGGTGCCCAACAACTGATAAATGGATAAACAAAATATGGTACATACATACAATGGAATATCACTCAGCTGTTAGAAGGAATAAAGTGCTAACACACGGGATAACGTGGATGAATCTTGAAGACATTATGTTGAGTGAACTAAGCCAGGCATTGAAAGATGAACAATACATGACCTCACTGATATGAATTAAGAAAATTGAACAGTGTCTAAGGACTATTGTCTGAAATAAAGGTTTACAAGAAAGAGAAACAGAAGAGAAAGTTGTGAGCCATCACATATACGGATGTAATCTATGGTAAAGTGATAGAGTATAGTTGCATATTGAAGGAATAGGACAGGTGGGTAGTGATATTTTTGGGTTTGGTGGTGCAGGGTTGACAGGTGGGTAGATTGGGAAGGCTGGGTTAGAATACCCAGGATACTGGGGGGAGAGATGGGAGAGAGACCAGGTGAACACTTGGGATTTGTGGGTATGAGGTTGAATGTACAGAGGTGGGAATGCTCTTATGGCAATATGAGAAGGAAGTGTCACTGGTTTAGGGTGTTGGTTGGGGAGGGGCATTGGGGACAGAGCACATCTGCAGCAGGCTTCTAGGGAGTGTGAGTGTTCATCCTTTCTTAATGTGATGTATCAGTGGGTGGAGACCTACATAATGAGTGGGAAGGAGATGGAATCCCATCTTTGGGACTACCAATTTGCTCAGAAATGGACAGGTGGGTATCTCTTAAGAGCAAGGGCAGCTCCTAATAGGGGAGTACAAACCAGTGTGTCAAGACCCCTTGCTGCATGTAACTATGAATCTTGACATCCAATGAGTCAAGCCAGAGGATTGTCATGGGCCCCAGGGGGATGGGGAGGGAAGAATAGAATAGATCAAACAGAGGGGTATTTAGTGGTCAGTGAAAATGTTTTTCATTACCTTACAGTGATGGACACAAGACATGTTAAATATCATCAAAATTTATTAAAGTGTATGCCCTAAAATGTAAACCATACTGTAAACCATTGAAAATGTTTAATAGCTATGTTTCACTATATGTATATCATTTATTACAATGCTACCATCCACATACACAAAGGTTTTAATATGGGGTGAGGAAAGGGGGAAGACATTGGGTATATGAGAGTCTATTCAAACCTATACGTGGTGCTGGAGTTTGCAGTTGTTCATCTAGCGACTGGAGTCTTTGGGCTGTCCATTGGCCAGCTGGGCCCGGAATCTCAGTGCAACTGCAACTCCTACTCTACAGCTCAATGGACTCACCCAGAACACCTGGCATGGAGATGATGATGGACAATGGCCATCCCATGGAATGGAGAGAATCTGCAAGTGCAGGCAGGATAATCCCATCCATCTTATCCATAGGATATAAGCCCCCTCTCAATTGGAGGTGGAGTAGACATCAACATCCCAGACTCCTCAGGATTGGGGGAAGAGTTATGGACTAGAATGGACTTACTGGTGTTCTGTTATAGACATATTGGGATTCAAGCAATGGAAGAAATTACATTAATGTGGAGTCAGTGGCCACTGGGGGCAGAGAGAGGGAAAAGCAGTTGTAATACAGGGGCTTTTTCTGGACTTGGGAATTATCCTAAGTAACATTGCAATGACAGACATAGGCCATTTTAAATCATCATAGAACATGCAGAATGGTGTGGGAGAGAGTGTGGTCTACAATGTGAACTATGGTCCATGCTTAATGACAAAGCCCCAGGATGTGTATATCTATTGAAGGTGATGTGCCACACTAATGAAGGATGTTTTTGTAGGAGGGTGTGGGAGGTGTGGGAGGTGGGGCATATGGAAATCCCTATAATTTTTGTGTAACATTTATGTAATCTAAGTATTTAAATAAATAGATAAATAAAATTTATTTTTAAAAAAGAGTGAGTTATTTCTTGTCACTCTTGTTCATTTTTTTATGTTGTCTCTATTCATAATTTTTATTTTAAAACACTCTTTTGCCATATATTTGGAAAATACAAGAAATTTTGCGTACATAAATTAAAACAGAGGTCCTTACTAATAAAGGAAATCAACATATAAAACAGTTGGAATTTACATAACAATACAAATCATTTTAGTATTGTTTAAATTTTCTTAAATAATACTTTAGGGTTGTTATATACGGTTGAATTTCCTTTTTACCTACCGTAATATAAAGACTTTTTACCTACCATAATGCAAAGGACTTTTTCACTAGTTCAATCTTCAGGACATTTCTTAGTATTTGCCCATTTTGGCATTTCTGTTAGACTTGAAATATTTGCATATATACATACATAATGAGTAAATGGAAGCTTACTTATATCAGGAATGAAAGTGACAGTTTCATGAGTAACAAATCAAGTCAGTTTTCTGATTCATACTTATAGGATTATATATTAAATAGAAGAGTCTTAAGTATTCTGTTGAATCTTGATGAAATCATAGGCCTGATGTGGTCAAATATAAGAAATTCCCACATACAGCAGGTTTAGCAACACTGCATGAAACATATTTTTTTAATGATTAAACTCATATAGTACTGATTTCAATAAAATATTAGTGATGATCTATAATATCAAAGATATTTAATGAGGCTAAAAATTAATTACCTAACAAAGATAATATAAATTTTATATAGTCTTTAAAATGGATTATTTAATTCTGTCTTGACTATGTTTGTCCATAACCAGAAATTCAACTTAAAATCCTTAAGTTTCTTTGTAATTGTTTTATTAGAGAATTTGTAGATATACATAACAATCATGCATAAAAATCAGGACCCCTATTCATCACCCATCAAGCTACACCTTGAATTGCTGTGGAACATTTTTACAATTGAGGATAGCACTTGTTTTAGATTTCCAAAGGCTGACAAGGCAATATACAACAAATGCATTGGTTTTTACAATGGGTTTTATTAACTTATAAGCTTAAATTTCTAAGGATGTGAAAGTGTCCAAATCAAGGCATCATCAGGAGATGCTTTCTCCCTGAGCTGCAGCTTTGGTGATCAGGCACATGGTGGTTTCTGCTCCTCTCTCAGCTCACCTCCAGGCCTCACTGCTTTCATTTTCTGGCTTCAGTGGCTCCTCTCAGTATCTATGTTCCATTGATTTCATCTTCTGGATCCCTGGGCCTTCTCTCTCGGATTCTGGGGGTTTCTTTCATTTCTGCAGCTTTTTTCCTCTGTCTCTGTAGCCTCCTATTTCCCATTTATAAAGGACTCCAGCAGAAGTACTAAGACCCACCTTGAGTTACACTTCACTGAAGGAATCCAATCAAATGTCTCTCACCTGAATCCAATCCAATCAAAGGGTTCTTACCCGACAGGAATGGACCAATTTGAGAACATAACTTTCTGGCATCCACAAAAGATTGAAACTACCACAGCCTTTTTTCAATAATTGTCTGCTCCTTAAAGGGCAGACAAGCTCAGGAGCTTGGCACCCTGTCTGTGGGCCTTATTTGGAATTTATGCTCCCCAGTGTAACAGAGTTAGACTCATTTCTAGTTTCCCTACACATGGCTCTTCTGTCCCTTTTATTTGAAACTATAATTAGCACTATGCTTGTTAAATATATGGCCCAGAGACTTAAATCCTCAGTCTGTTCATGTGCCAGTTAAGTCTTGAATTTCAGCAGAGTTGCAACACATACTCTTCAGTTCATTGGACTCATCTAGGACAACTAACAGTGATATGATGATGGTCAATGCTCACCAAAAGGAACAGAGAGTGTCTGCAACTGCAAGCAAGGTAGCTCTATCCATCTGCCCCATGGGATCTAAACCTCTTCTCAATTAGAAACAGAGTGGACATCGCCATCTCTAAATCTTTAAGATTGGGAAATGAACAATGGACTACAGTAGACTGATTATTATTCTATTATTGACTTATTACTGTTCTAGGAATGGAAGAACTTTTATCATTGATATAAAAGCAGTGGCCACAGAGTTTCTGAAAGAGAGGGAAGAATAGGTGTAAAATGGATGCATTTTGGGGATATTGTAATTGTCCTGCATGACATTGCAATGACGGATGCAGGCCATTATGCCTTTTGTCATAATCTATAAGATAGTACAGGACAGAGTGTAAACTACAATGTAAACTATATTCCATGGTCAGTAGCAATGCTTCAATATGTGTTCATCAATTGTAACAAATGTACCACACTAATGAAAGATGTTGTTAATGCAGGAAAGTGTGGGAGTGGGAGAGGGTGGGGATATGAGTATCCCCTATATTTTTTATGTAACATTCATGTAATCTAAAGCTTCTTTAAAAATAAAATAAATAAAAAGGAGTTATTTGTTACAATTGATGAAAGATTATTAAAATTGCACTATGGACTATAGTCCATAGTTTACATTAGGTGTACTTTTCCCCATATACCACCCTATTATTAACATCTTGTATTAGTGCTGTATATTTGTTATATACATGAGAAAATATTCTTATACTTGTATTATGAACTGTAGTCAATCATCTACACTAAGGTTCACTGTTTTGCTCAGTCTTATGTTTTATCTTTAAATTTTAGTCTAGTAACATATATGACCTAACATTTCCCCTTGGAACCACACTCACCAATGTAATTTAGTGCTCTTAATTACACTCACAATAAAGTGCTACCATCACCATAATCCATTTCCAAACCTTTAAATCAACCTATATACAAATCCTGTAAAATTAAGCACCAATTCCTCCTCATTCTCTAACACCAATATAGCACCTGGTAACTTACAATTAAACAAATTTTGCTTATTTAGTTGCTTATTATAATTAGCTCCTATCAGAAAGATCATGCAGCATTTGTCCTTTTGTGCCTGGCTTATTTCATGCAACAAAATGTACAGAGAGTTCATCCATATTGTCACATGCATCAAGACTGCATTTCTCCTTAATGAAAAGATTCCATTTTATGTCTATATCACATTTTATTTATTCATCTGTTGATGGAGACTTCGATTTCTTTTGGCAATTGTGAATAATACTGCTATGAACATTGGTGTGAAAATATCTGCTGCAGACTCTGCTTTCCATACTTCTGGGTATATACCTAGTAGCAGGATTGCTGGATCTTATGGCACTTGTATAGTAAGCTCCATGAGGAACAGCCAAACTTCAACAGCAGCTGCACCATTTTACATTCCTACCAGCAAAAAATGAGTGTTCCTATTTCCCCATATCCTCTCCAACACATAAAATTTTCATTTTTTAGTAATAGCCATTATAGTTGGTATAAAATGATATGTCATTGTGGTTTTTTCCATTTTTTAAACTTTATTTTTAAAGAAGTTTTAGATTACAGAAAACTTACATCAAAAATATAGGGGATTCTCATTTACCCATAACCCCTGTCTCTCACATTTTCCCTATTAATAACATCTTACATGAGTAAGATGAAAAAATATTGAAAAAATATTGAAGCTTTGTTACTAAACATGGTTTATAGTGTATATTATGGTTTATACTATACACCATATAATTTTATGTTTTGACAAAATGTGTAATGATCTGTATCCATCATTGCAATATTGTGCAGAACAATTCCAATGCACTAAAAAAGCCTTATGTTCCACCTATTCTTCCCTCCTCCCCGTGCTCAAAACCTCTGATAACAATTATCTTTATATCAGTGTTACAAGTTCTTCCATTGCTATAATAATAATAAGTTTACTATGGTCCATGGTCACATTCCCTCCTTATGTTTGTTCTTTCCTCATTCTCGAGGATTTGGGGAAGGCAATGCATGCTCTGATTCAGACTGAGAGAGGACATAGATCTTATGGGCTAGATGGAAAGAAGTGTTTTGCTTGCAGTTGTAGATACCCTTTAATTTTGGGATGCGGTTTGTCCACCATTTTTTGGGTGTATTGTCCTTGGGTCAGTAGGTGTTGGCTGCAACTATGCTGAGATTCAGGGTTCAAACAGAATATGAACAGACTGAAGATATAAGTCTCTAGAACATATATTTAATGGGTAAAGGGCTAATTATAAGTTCAAATAAAAGGTATAGAAAAATCATGTGTTGGGAAATTATAAATGAGCCTAACTCTGTACCACTGGGGAAATAAGTTATCATATATTTCAAGTCAAAGTCCACCATTGGGGTGCTGATTTCCTAGGGTTGTCTGACTTGCATATAGTGCCCAGATGTCTCTAAAGCCCTCAGGAGCAGCCCTGTTTTTGGTTTTGTTTACTGTGGCAGGTAGTGAGATCTGCCTGAGTTGTGGATAAGGTAAACTCTGGAAAAGCCTCTGTCTCACTCTGAAATCTCTTAGACATAAAAACTCCTTTGTATTTAATGTTTCTCCCTTTTGGTCAAGGTCTTTTCCAAATGCATCTCTGGCTGGTACTTGGTAATAATCCCTCAGTGCCAGGGAGGCTCATCCCCAGAAATCATGCCCCATGTAGTGAGCAAGGTAATGAGTGAATTTGATGAGTTTGGCTTAGACAGAGGCTGCATTTGTGTAACAAGGACGTTTTCCAGTGCTAACTCTTAGGCAATGGATATTATTAGGCTAAGTTTTAATTTTTACAAGAATAAGATTCATAAACACAAGCATTAATATAAAGGGCTTGAAATATTGGTCTGTTTTATTTTATTAGGCAATGCCTATGTACTCTAGAGATCCTTACCACTCTATTAGAGGACATAGGAGGACTCCCCAAGGTAGGAATTTAAAATTTTCTTGTTTACTATGTGGGTCTCTACCCACTGAGATAACACCCAATGTCCACGTGAACACATTCATTTTTGATGAAGTCATGCCACAGGGGCACCCTTCCCCACACATTCCTCCACTACTGACACCCTGCACCTTTGACCCTCCCCTGCCATAGTTGTCAAAACAACATCCCCACAATTGTATTCTCAACCACAGTCCTCACCCTACACATAGTTCACCTGTTCCTTTCTCCAGTCTTTCCCACAACTCTATGGATAGCCTATCCTACCACCTGATCCTGCTCACACTCACAATCCAGCATCATCAACCCCAATCACATTGCTGGACCACCATCACCCCTATCCACTGCCAATCCTTCCCTATCCAACTTACCATAGAACCTGACCAGATAGTGCCTTGACTCCCCACTCTCTACTCCCTTTCTACCTCCTGGCAATCTGTCTTCCAGACTCTACCTCTGTGAGTCTGCACAATAAACTTAGATCATATCAGTGAGATGATGCCATATTTCCCCAATATTGACTGGCTTACTTCACTCAGCATATGGTCTTTGAGATTCATCCATGTTGTCACATATGTCAATATTTCATTCCATTGTATGTATATTCCACATTGTGTTTATCCATTCATCCATTAATGGACACTTGGGTTGCTTCCAACTTGATATTGTACTCTGCCACTTTGATGAATTCATTTATTAGCTCTAGCAACCATGATGTAGATCTTTTCGGAATTTCTATATATAGGATCATGTCATCTGCAAATAGTGATAATTTTATTTCTTCTTTTCCAAGTTGGATGCCTTTTATTTATTTTTCTTTCCTAAATATCTGGATAGAATTTCTAGTATAACACTGAATAACAGTGGTGACAGTTGGCATCTTTTTTTGTTCCTGGTTTTAGAGGGAAAGCTTTCATCCTTTCACTATTGTATATGATGTAAACTGTGAGTTTTTCATATATGCCTTTTACATGTTGAGGAATTTTCCTCTTGTGATCATTTGAAATTGCATGTAACATAGAAAACCATTTCCCTAAAATAAATCCACTTCTGTGGTTATGGACTCATTATAAGTGGGATCATTTGCTGAGTAGGATTTTAATATCTGGCTCACCTCATCTGGGGGATTCTTAATCTTGTTACGGAAATCCTTAATAAAAGAATTAAATTCAGATGAAGATAAAAGTCATATAACAATAAGCCGAAAGCAACAAAACTGAGAAGAGAAGGGAGAGATCAATGGTTGCTGCTATTTGACTCACCATGTGGCAGAGGACCCAAGGCTTGCTCTCAGCCAGTCTCCAGGAAGAAAGCATCACATTGATGATGTGACTGGGACATTCTCATGGCCTCAAACTGTAAGGGAATAAAGTCACATTGTTAAAAGTCAACCCATTTTGTAGAGCAGGTGTATCTCAGTTGTTGAGCATGCACTTCACATGTACAATTTCCCAGGTTCAAACCCTGGTATCTCCTAAAAAAAGAAAAGTCACCCCATTTTATAGCATTTGCTTTAGACAGCCTAGCAAACTAAAACAACTTCTATTCCTATTTTTCTAAGTGTATTGATCAAGAAATTATGTTGGTTTTCTGTGAATTGCCTTTTCTTCACCAATCAAAGTGATTGTGGGTTTTTCCCCTTCATTTTTATAAATGTGGTGTACTATATCTATTGATTTTCTTATATTGAACCACCCTTGCATACTTATGATAAAACCTTCTTGGTTATGGTGTATAATTCTTTTAATGTGGTGTTGGATATGATTTGCCAGTATTTCTGTTTGTTTGCTTTTTTTTCATTCTTTGATTTGCCAGTATTTTGTTGAGAGGTTTTGCATAAATATTCATAAGAGAAACTTCGTTTTTTAAAAAATTATACCTATCCTAGTAGAATTGATATTACATTGAGGTTTTGATTCTCGTTTGGCTAACATCTTTTTATGTATTTATTGAACACTTGTATATCTTCTTTGTAGAAATGTATATTCTGATTCTTGCCAATTTTTAATTGGGTTATTTGTCTTTTATTGTTGAGTGTATGAATTTTCTGTATATTCTATATCCAAGTCCCTTAGCAGATACGATTTGCAAATATTTTATCCTACTCTGCGGGGTGCCTTTCATTTTCTTGATAGTATCCCTTATTTGAAGCAACAAAGTTTTAAATTTTTAGGATGTTTAATTTAACTATTATTTTCTTTTGTCACTTATTCTTTTGGTGTCAAATATAAGATACAATTGTCAAACCCAAGGTCATAAAGATTTCCTTCCATATTTTCATCTAAGGAGTTTATACTTTTAAATCTTTCATCTAGGACTATATCTATATTAATTTAATTTTGTGTATCGTGTTAGGAAGCAGTCAAACTTCATTCTTTTGCATGTGGTTATAGAGCTGTCCCAACACCAGTGTTGAATGGCTCCTTTTCCTCCATTGAATTTGCTTGGAAGCCTTATGGAAGATGAATTAACTGTAAATGTGAAGGTTTATTTTTGGACTATCAATTCTATTCCATTGAACTATATGTCTATATTTATGCTCACACCATACCATCCTTATTACTGTAGCATTGATTAATCTTTGAAATCAGTACAAGTGAGTCTTTCTACTTTGTTTTTCTTTTTCAAGATTGTTTGATTATTCTGGGTCCCATTAATTTCCACATAAATTTTAGGATTAGTTTGTCAATTTCTGCAA
>JAQZBX010075942.1:0-14505 GCA_029593785.1 Cabassous unicinctus
TTTTAAGATTTATTTATTTATTTATCCCCCCCTTGCTGCCTGTGTTTTACTGTGTCCATTCGCTGTTTGTTTCTTCCGTGTCTGCTTATCTCCCCCTTGCTGTGAGGTCCTGCTGCATCAGCCCACCGCGCCGTGCGGGCTGGCCTGCCCTCACAAGGAGGCCCCGGGTTCGCTTCCCGGGGCCTCCCACATGGTAAACGGGGGCTCTATCCATTGAGCCATACCCGCTTCCTGCTGTGAGGTCTTGCTGCATCAGCCCACGGGAGCTCTATCCATTGAGCCACACCCGCTTCCCTCTAATCAGTTTTTATACTTCCTGTTTCTATGTGACCTTCCTCCCTGGGACTGAGATACTACTGTGACAAAGCACCGGTGCTATGGAGGATTGTCCTAAGGTGGAAGCTCTTGTTGCTCTTACATTTGACTTTGTCATCCAACCTTTTGTTAGTGACAGTCTGTACTGGGATAATCACATTCAATGCTTTTTCCCTCTGACCTAAATCTACTGGGCAGTATTTCCTAAGACATGTACTTCAGAACACTGGTCCTGTGAGATGCTCTGTGAATGAAGCTTTTATGGTCAAATAAATCTCAGAAAGATGTAGACACTAACTTCTCTTGGAGATTCACAATGCAATCTGACTTTAAGGCTTCTGTAAGGCCTCCTAGTAAGGAAATATTTAATTCTAATTTATAATTTTCCAAATATGTTTGACCAAGAAACCCTTGGTGTATATGTGTGCAAAACTTAATAAAATCTCATGGAATACACTTTGGGAAACTTTGAATTAAGGTTGTAATTTTAGCCATCTCTTGCTTGTAATTGCAATTACTAGGCTGTCATAGTGTGAAAGAACACCAACAAATGGTCTTAAAAGTAGTAATGCCAGGTGTATACTGAAGAGCTGGGAAGAACAGTATGAGGCCCATCTAACTCAAACACCAGATATGTTTCTCATTACAGAACTTAAAGATTGCAGCGGAAAAACAAGAATCTTGAAAAGAGAAATCAGCAGATGTTTACAAGGATAACAGAACCCTTTTAAAAATCACAAATAGAAAATGTGTCAGAGTCACAATAAGGTGCTTTGTTTTTGATAATTTTCATTGGAAATTATTTTGAGTATATTATTACTATACCTTAGAATCATGCAGTTAAAAAAAGTGCACAGCATGATTCTCATCCAGACTCTCCTCCAGTAAGAAGCCTCCTTTGAAGGCATTGATGGCTCTGCTCATGACATATGTATAGATAAAGGAAAGAAATTACAACAGGTATGGGCAAATTAACACAACAGTCTGCCCAATATATCTTTTCACATTGAGCATATCCTGATCACAGAGGGAAAGTAAACCAACCCCTCTCTAATCCCAACCCTTTCTTTTCTTCCACTTTCCCATGGCACAATCTGGGACTCTATAAGTTGATACATAGTCCATCATCAAAACTCTTATAATGAAGAATCTACTTCTATTCTCTGGACACTCAGTTGGGACAAGGATGTGTGAAACTACTGAACACTTTTCCATTCTCTGAATATTGGGGACCTGATAGTGGTAAATTCTCCCTTCTATGCCCAATGAGTAAACAACAGAGGCCAATCTTTGGGTCAGGAACTCAGTTATTTTCTATGAACCTAACATTTGGGCAAAGCATCCTTCCTCTTGTTTCCTAGGGTTTCGACTGCAAAATGTCAAGGTGCCTCTTGGCAGGTGTCACACTGCACCATCCAGCTGCCTACAGTTTCTGTCCTGCTTCAGCCTAGGGCAACAACGACTTCAAATAAAGAAGAAAATGTCTCCCATTCTCCCACCTTTAGTTATTCAATTTACTTTCTTTAAAAATCTCATCTTTCCTCAAATTGATGACAACAATGCAAAATGCTCTCATTCTCCAGCTTGGTAATTCTGGGCCAATTTGACCAAAAGAGTTGTAAATATTTGGACATCTCAGGCCTTACTGAAATACACAGACATGATTCAAGTACAAATATCTACAAGAATGAGGAAGGGGGGGAAGTCCTTCAAATGTTATAATTTATTTCAGGTTCAGAAATACAGCTTCACATTTTCATAACAGGTGTATGTGACCTTCAAGAATAATATAGGCTTAAGATCTTGCTTCAAAGATTCCATTCACAGAGTCCATATACCAGCATTAAGAAATCCTTATAGTGCCAAGAAATCAGTGGAAAATATTCTGGCTCTATTAATTAAAGAATTAATAGAGAAGATAAGATTTTGCTTTTGTGTACTCCTTCATAAAAAATAAAAAGGAACTTGATTCAAAAAAGAAAGAAAGAAGAAACAGAAAAGCAAACAAAACAAAGGCTGTACATATGGAATAAAACACAAATCAAGTAATGATGGAATTTCTGGTTGGGAAAAATAATTTTTATCAGACTGGCTGCAGAGAATGCAAGAGATTAGACAGAGGAATTCTTATCATAATTTAAAAAAACATTGTATAATGAGCAAGGTTTAAGGAATTCCAGGGTAAAAATTAAAAAGAAATTAATATCTTGATCTTAGCCATTTGTAAAACCCCAGACCAGAAAGGTGAGTAGTTTCACCAGTATACCAGTATGAACAGGTCTTAAGACAAATAGCAGACCACTCCCTTGAGTTACCACTTTCTTATCTCACACACACAGACTCTTACATACATATATACAAATAGCTATGCATATAGTACATAGGCTTTAAAGTAATCTTGAAGTTTTACAATACAGAGTACCACATAATTTTAAACGTACGAATTAGACAGATAATGAAGATTATCTAGAAGACATATTTAAGCTTTTTGGAAAGGGTTGAGTGATCTAGTGAACTAATAATTGTTTCTCTAAAATCATCTACCATCATTCATTTATAGCTAGCAAGTCCTCCAGGTGAAATGATACAAAAGTCATGGCTTGAGTTTTTATACAGTATCTTCTTTCATTGAGTTCCACAGTTTAGAGAGCTACTATTTAGCCTTAATTCTTGATGCTAAAGAGATTTCTGTCAATTTCAAATAATTATACCTTTTGCCAAATTAAAAAAAAATATTTATAAGAAAAAGTGATTGACCTATCTCTCCAAGGCATTAGGTAACTTCACCCTGATTTTAAACAAATTTATTCTGGAAAATCCACCAATTTTATTATATTGCTGTATCCCACTACTTTATTTTTGACATTTACTGTAAAGAGAAAATGCCTATGTAGACCAACTTATCTTTTTAAGATTCAATTCAACAATCCCAAAATATTTTAGATTTCGAGTTAGAAATCTTAAAAGGTAGGTTTCCAGATCTTACACTTCTTATCAAGCTATACTGGCAAAGATAATTCCTTCTTATACAGCAATCCTGTGGATTCAGATACAAATGCCTGTGGATATTACTTTACCTTGTTGTCATGGTAATTCTGAGTTTTGTGCCTCTCAGAATGAATACAATCTGGAATTAGAAAATATCGTATACCTCATATATGTCGAGAAATAAATCACTGTTAGCACATATGGCAGATCCTTCAAAGCTCTTGTATTAGCACAGTTTAAAAAATATATTCATACACACATACAAAGCACATGTATACATAGATATTTACACCCATACATAGCATATATACACAATGCACATACAATCACATTCATGCTTGTGGCATTTTAACAAGTGCTTTTAAATGTATCTACCCAAAAGTACACAAAATACATGTCTTACAAAAGCAAAGTTTACTATGTATATACTGTATACATAGAGACACATGCATTGAAAATGTGTTTATACACAGAATACATCAACATTTACCATGTAATGGTATTAGGTCCCATTTCATATTTAAGAATTATGGCTACAGTCTATACTAAAAAGTCATAGAATTAACCTACATGACTACTTTTTAATTCTAAGTTCAGAAGACAAAGTTTTGTCACAGTAATTGGTTTCATTATAATGTTTGAGTTTATATCTGAACAAGTAGGACATTTGCTAATAAACAGACCCTACTGCTCTTCTATGTTACAAGACACAGCTAAAAGCAATATTCAGAAGAGTAATCTTGGTAGATGGTTTTTGGAATTGCAACATACTTGTTCTAAATCAATAGCATTTCAAGAATCTGTCAACAATTGAGTAAATGGTTATTCCAATTAGTCAATATGCATGCAAGATTTAGAGTGTGACAATAAAACTAGATTTATCTATCAAATAAACATATACAGTTTATTTTCCAAAGCCTAAAACACACTTAATGTTTTATTTTAATATACTAGACTTGATGGAGCTACATCTACTGTGTTTATAACATCAGAGGAATCCGTTATGAGGAAGTTACACAAAAGAATAGAAGTGGTATGGGAAACACTTAGAAAATTCATTAGGTACATTCCCATCTTAAGGCTTGATGTGCAAACTATACCTCAAACTACCCACATCCTAGAGCTGCAGGTTTCATTTGCATTTTATCTCCCTTTAGCAGAATACAAACTCTTTGAGAAATGGTATTAACACTAATAATATGATGTACTACTGCAACATGACTGCAGAAATTCCAGGGGAGGCTGGGTTCTACTAGAAATAACATATGAGTGAAAAAAGAAAAAAAAAAAAGCACAGCCAAAGGGAGGCAATTGCAACAGTACAACTGTGGGACTAAAATCTGAGAGCAAAAGTCAAAGATGACAAAGGCCATTGTTTAGGACTGCATAAGATTAGTGGAAAGAAACTGGGGGAAAAAATCCCCAATTTTCTTTGACCTGATTTGTACTGATCTTAGAACACACCAGTGGTTATCCACAATATTTTCCTTTAACAGAAGGAAATTTTTGAAATACAGCAAAATGCAAAACCAAATTTAGCACAAAGCCAAGCCCTGAAGTTTATAATCTGTTAGCTGTGTATTTTAGAGAATTCAGAGGAAGAAGCAAAGGGAATCCTAAAATGAAGGCATTTTATGAAAAGATCTCACTGCAGTTTACTCTTCTCACTGTATGTTTACTTAAGATTTTTCCATTTAGCTGATACACTATTTATTATTATTATTTTATTTTATTTTTTAATTTTTATTTTTTGAGGTACTGGAGCCGGAGATTGAACCCAGGACCTCGTATGTGGGAAGCCGGCACTCAACCACTGAGCCACATTGGCTCTCCTGATACACTAATTTTAAATTAAGATACAGTATGTATCTTACACATCTGTTCCATTCACAAAGAGTTAATGTTAATTTTTTTCCAGTGAGAAAAAAATAAGATGTGAGAGAACTCAGGGTGGTGATGTTCTTTATACAATCGCTTGTAATTTCAAAAAGTAAAAATGCCCTTTTAATAAATCTCATATTTTCTGATTTTTGACTATTACAAGAGGGCTAGCTGTAACCCTTTAGAATAAGTTTAATACAATGTCATCCAACTTGGTGAGTTGTCTTTTTAATAATTGTTAAAAGTTTTTACTTCATACTTTACGGGCGTCTGCTTTGGGTATTAACTACACAGGAAATTAAAGTTAAGTTAAAATACAAATCATGCTTGCTGCTTTCAGAGGCAGATATTTCAGTTGGTGAAACCTGATTTACTCCTGTAGAATATGAAGTAGTGTCATGGGACACCACTATTCAGTGAGTACTTGGTCTGCTGTCTGAGAACAGTTAGACAATTCCAGGTGACTTTTGGCTGTTTCCTACATGCTAATCATCTGGTCCTAGGTAGGTTCAAATCTCAAGCTTCAAGGCTGAACTATTAACCCCCAGGTTAACCTGCCCTTGTAAATCTTAGAAATCGCCAATTTTCTTTAGATCTCAATGTCTCAAAACCTTCTTCTGGAGTGACCTGGATAGTGACCCTGAAGTTGTACAACTGCAAATAAGTGTGAGTGCTGCTCTTAAACCATGGCATCTCTTACTGACTTTTCTTTCCATTTCAGGTCCCATTCTTTAAATGTGGTCAGCCCATAGTGAGGTTTGAGATTTACTAAGAAAGCTTAGAATGGATAGAAAGTTACATTAAACCTGTTTCAAAGGTAGGATAAGTTTTTACTTAAGAGATTTACAAAATAGTATGGGAAGAAAGTTTTGTGCACTAATAAAAATAAACAAACAGGAGTTGGTGTCAAAGTATAGTTAGCCATGCCAAAAATTAGTTCAATATGAAAAATTATTTTCCATGTCAGCGTTTACTGTAACATGAGGAAGTGAATAAAGAAATTACATTTTCCAGACTCTTGTAGAGGTGTGATATTTTGCTTCTTCCTTGAACTCTGAAACTAACTAGCCAAATCCATTGACTGACTACTGAAAAACAAGCTTTGATTCACTGTTGAATATACTTCTAGCATGAAGCAAAACACATTGGTATGAGGGAAAGCTCCCCTAGAGTAAGAAATATGTTGACTTTTCCTTTGCAAACTACCTGGTGCTTCTGGAAAAGCTTTATTCCCAAAGAGTCTTAATTTTTAAAAAAATCACTTACAAGCAGTCCTATGAAAAAAGAAAATGGCAAGAGGATTTAAATATGTAATTATGGAGTAGGCAGTAGCATTGATACTAGACAACAGAATTTCTGTCAGCCTACAAAGAATGTGGGAAAAGAAGTATGTATGGCTTAGGTCTAAGCCCATTGTCTCATAAGAATTATATTTAATGGGCTACCTTGTAGGTAACCTCAAAAACTTGTCCAAAGCAATTTCAAATATATGCAGGTGTATAATGATGGTCCCCAAAGCCTAGGGCTGCTACACAAACCTACCTTGGTCAATACAACAAACAAAGCCTGTAAGGGTCAGCAGTTTTTGGGAGTCAAATCCCAAAGGTTTGACATAGTGTGAACAATGAAGAAAGAGTGATGAAGACATTAATAAAACTGGTTACTTGCCTACTGATGTCCATACATGCGACTACTCATGATCTACTGCAATGATTTTATCAAATATGTTGCTTTTGCATAATTCATTAGTAACTAATTGCCACGCCAGATACTTTGTTTAGTCTAACAGGGAGGATTCTAGTGGACGGATTATAGTGGGACGAGTTGGTGATGGGGGTGGTCTCCGGCTAGAAAGAGAGAAAGAGAAAGGTAAAGAAACAAGCAGAATATCTAGTAGGAAGCTGTTCTAAGGACACTGAGAAAGAGCCATCACGCACATGCTCATGCACATACAGGCCAGCAGGAGTCCTTGCGATCTGTAATAATTTTAACACCGTCACTTGTCATTCATTTAACATTTTAAAATGAAAATCAGGTATTTTTTCATATGCTAATCTTTTTCAAAATTGAAATTGTCCCTCCCAATAATAATAGTAAAAGTTTTAAATCATTTGAAAGCCCTCTGAAATGAAATACTGCACATTCCTCAGCCTTAAAAAAGAAAGATTATAATGGTTACACAGAGAGTATGATATGCTGACCCTGGGAACTAATGAGGCATATTAGGCCTCTGAACAATGGGGGTTTTGAACTTTTATTTCTGCTTTATACACTTTTTCTTTCTCTTTTTGTTATTGTTAGGATATCAGTTATCACTTATTGGATTTAGTAGCAGCTTTCTCCAATTTGTTCTATATTTTGCCTTTAATTTTCAGGGGACTAAAAATCAGAAAACCAAGGTTTTTAGAATTCTCTGCAATAAATGTAAATAGGGTTCAGATGAGTGCCTAAGTAAAGTGCATGAAGTCTAGTTCCTATTTTGGGCCTTAAAGGTTTTATTAAGAGTAGTAGTATCACTCACTGTCTAGTTGGTAATGGTATTTCTAATAGCTGAGGTTGTTGAATAAGCAAACTATAGATAATGAAATATTACTGTACAGTAGGGCCTTGTTTTACATGAACTCAGCACAAGTAAATTCAGGTATACATAATTAGCAATTGAAAAAAAATAAAGGCAGCGAGAAAGAGAATTAAAATTTTAAAAAATTATTTCTATGATTAATTTTGCTTACTTATTGTTACTGGTTTATTTGCCTTATTTATTTAAAAATGTGTGATATGTATATTTGTATAAAAAATAAGTATTAAATAATGGGGTTTGCTATTATGCACAATTTTCAGCTTATACAAGGGGTCTTGGAACATATTGGTCTCGTAAAACGAGGTCCTACTGTACTTGAAAATCTCAGCATAACCAAGTAATATTTATTCCCTGATCCCCCACATTTACTTCCTAAATTTATTAATACATTTTTTTTGTGTGTACTTGACCTTATATGTAGTATTAAGTAATTTTTTAGCCAACAAAATTCAACAAATTCTACAAATTGAAACCTTTCTTTTCGATAAGACTTTCCACCTGATTTTTTCAGAAAGACCCATTAAGTACTTACAGTCATCTCATGGAATTATCTTCTGTGTTGGAAACACTAAATTAATCAAATCAAATATCCTTTCTCATGTATAAATAAGTGAAGTTAGAAATGTTAAAGAAAAAACAATTATGTATATTGTTAAAAATCACAGACCTATAAGATGAAAATAGATGGCCAAGGAAAAATCAAAGCAAAAGAGATATTGTTGATTAATGGTAAAAATACTGACAACTTAGGTACAAACTCATAGATAATAGCAGAGATACTTTTGCCTCCTGCATCTGAAAAATGTGTAAGAGGTTTCAGAGGAAAGCTTTCGAATTTGATTCTAATTTAATGCCTTGCCCTAGCCTCATTATTAAATAGGCACTCAATTTTTTAAAAGTGTAATTAAAGATACCTTAGAGGCACAATAGCAAAACTAAACCTATCAATACTTGGTGTTTAATCTGAATCGACAAGTAAATCCTCTTCCTGCAGAAAGGCTACTTTGACCAGCTGAAATGTTTTGGCAATTCCCCACTGGGAAAAATCCTACCATAATTTCCTTTTTACTGACTACTATGCAAAGGCACCTGTGTTTTTGCTAGCATATTATTCATTTTCTTTTAAAATGGCCATATTTATTTAACTTATGCCCTGAATCTTGAATCTGCATCACTTTCTCCTTTGATGTGAAGTTTCTTGAGGCCAAAGGTCATGTCCACTTAACTTGTTTCATACAGTGTTTAGTATGGGGCTACATGCAATTACATTCTCAATGTTCTTCTTTTATTCCACCTGATGGCACTACTATTTGTCCTTCAAGGTACTCCTCTGTGAAGCCTTCTCTGTCTTATTTCCATTCTCCTATCTGAGTACAGTTGCTTCTATAGCATCTAATCATATCTTTATTGGTAATTTTACTACATTGAACTCTAATTAGTTGATTTTCCTCACTGATTAGAAATGGGTTGTGTCTTACTCATCTTCATATTCCTGCAGAGTCTAGCTCAGTGCTTGTCATTCAGTCACAGAATGTTTGACAAATGAATGAAAGTTACTCCTTGGAAGTAAGAAACAACTTATAAGTGTGTGATATTCACCAATCATTCCAGGATTTAAGGGTAGTTGTTAGTAAATCTTAGCTGTGGCAAAAAAGTAGCTAAAATGGCAGTAGGATTTAGACCCTTGCAAACTCTACCTATAAAGTATTTGATCAACTCTTAAATAGGTGTTTGGAATAAATTTTTAAAAAGTAGACCCCTTACCCTTAAGGTATTCTTAGCAATTAAGCAATTTAAGGTGGGGTGGTGGCCAGAATTTGAACTTGAAGGAGGGAACAACTCTACCAGAGGTTCAATAATGGGATGGACTTAATTAGGGGATTTTTAATTGGAAAAAGTAGACCTTAAGCTACAAATTTAGTGAGAGGCAAGATACAGCCTGGTATGGTAGATTAGAAATTGTTTTATGCATATGTAATAGCTTGGACCAAAGATTGTGGCAATGAGAGAAAGGAATGCAAACTGAGTTTTTGTTTTTTTTTCTGATCTGTCTGGTCTTGGCCTAAATGTCATTCCTCAGTCCTTTCTGACCATCTCTAGTTTCCAACCTCCACCTATCCTCTATCATTTCATGCTATTTGTATATTTCATAGCACTTAACCCTATTTGTAATTGTTTATTTACTAGATTATTGCCTGTGTCCCCCGGTAGAACAGATACCACATCTTTTCCTTAGGAATTCCTTGGGAATAGAGATTACATATTTTCTATTTATTATGTGTATCCAGTATTTACTATAATGTGATTAGATGGCCATGAATAAATATTTGTTGGATAATAGACAAACAGATGAATGACTGAAAAGTACTTAAACAAAGATGTTTAGCCAGGTTAGTATTCAGCTCAGGTCAAGAGAGCAGGTCCAATGAAGCCATGAATGCAACACTTTCAAGGCATTTGCCAGAGACTTATATTTGATTGAGTCAGCATGCTTACATAGAAGGAAACCTGGACCAAAGTTGAAAGATGTGGATTCTAGCTCCAACTGTCAATTTGTCAATTTGTCGATTTGTCATTAATCCACTCAACTTCTCTAAACCTCACTTTTCACAGGACACATTTAGACTATATGATCTGTAATGTGTCTACTAATTATACATTGCATGCATTGTTTATTGAACATCTACTATGTGGACTGCATAATACTGCATGATTTTAAAGAACTCAGAATCTATTTAGAGTGGGAGAAGAGCAGACTAAGTAAGACAAGAATGCAAATGATTATATACTAAAAAGCACCCTTTTAAGAGGAAAAATGGGGGGGGGAATTCCATAACTCAGGCTTTGAGAATATATTCTGGGAAGCTTGAGAATATAGTAATGTGGTCAAAGTAGGAGCAAATATGATTTTAACTGCTGCATGTAAAATTTGGAAGTCGTTAAAGAATGTAGGTCTATAATAAGAGTAGAAAGAAACTAGAAATTAACTGATGAAGACTAAAGGGAAGAGTCCAAATGGTGGGGGTAGAGGATGGAAAGATTTAGATACTCTGATGGTGTAGGAAGTTCTCATTAATCTCCTCCCCAATCCTTACTCCATGGTGAAGGGACAAGAGAAGAACAAGTTATGGGTAACTGCAGAAAGAAGGGAGGAAAGGGGACCAGCAGAATATAAATTCCTATGTGCCAGGCCTTTTGTTTGTCTTGTTCATCACAGTATCCCAGAACATAGTATGGTCTTTGGCTCACAGTATATATTTTTTCGAATATGTACATACATAAACCTATTCATCATGAGCTCTTTAAGGGAATCCCCAGGGCCTTGCATTGAATTGGTACTGCACACCTGTGTGGTGAACTAATGATTGAAAGAAATAAAGATAATTCTCATCTCTCAAAGTAATTATGACATCTTTAAAATAAGCCCAGTTTCAGGTTAAAGCAACCCATATATGTAGTGACTTAGTAATTAAAAATCCTGAAATAAGTTAGGCCACAAGAGCCCTTACCCTCCTGGAAGAAAGGAGCATCATTTTATTTCTATAATAATAATAATAATAATAATAATAAACTCCAGTAATTTGGATATAAAACTCTACTGGAAAGCAATTCAAGAGAAGCAATAAGTTGTGCAGGGTGAATTTTCTTAATAAGCAATGCCCAGATGTTTGCCAGCTTCAACACCAGAAAAACATTTAAGGTTTACTATTAAGGTTCATTTTATTGATCCAGTTCCTAACCATTGAAAGAGTTTCCAAAGACATTCACCTCACAAGACAGTTTGTTGGACAAAGCAAAGTTATTTGTTTTGTACCAAATTTTCCTCAGTTTCTTTGTTTAGTGATGGACTTCATTAAGTAACCCATTATATTGAAATGGAGCATCTTGCATCACTTAGTGTTTATTGAAACACTGTGTTGTATGTGGGCGGTTTATGGTTACGATAGAAGAGACATGCTCCTGCATTCAAATTAAAAAGAAAGATGTAAGGTTTGAAGTTGTATTTGTAGATGCAGGGATGGGCCATTTATAGTATTTTGGACATGAAAAAGTTTGTAAGAAAGTCAAATGCTTATGCAGAGTGGGTGGTATTGTAGGGGAGACACTAGCTTCACTGATAAGGGAGAAGAATGCATTATTTGTTTTATTGCCTCACCCTATTCTCTTCTAAGAATGAAAGAACTAAAATGTCATTGCTCTTTAGAGAACAGGTTCTGAGCGTTCCTGATGTGAGGCCAATCTTAACAGGGGTTGGAGAAAACTTGAATAGAGCCACCTGATTTGGGGCATCAACGTGCAGGATGGGAGTGGAGGTAGGTGGAAGCCACCTTTCTTCTAGCTTCTTCATTCCAGGTAGCATAACACTGATTACTGAAATGGCTTGGTCTCTCTGTCCCTGGCTTCATTCTTCCTCGGGATGGGAAGTGGGAATTATCTGACTGGTAAATGTGTGAGCCAGACTGGGTCTATGCAGCTCAGTCTCCTTCCCTACCTGTGCTTAATCCAAGACCTCATGGCTCCTAGTCCAGGATTCTTTCTATTGGGCAGTTATGTTGGCATGTTCTATGGCAATGGTTCTCAACTGAAGTGTGTATCAGAATTCCCTGGAGGGTGTGTTAAATCACAGTTTGCTGGGCTTCACACACAGAGTATCTAATGGCTAGGACATTTTGAACAAATTCCCAGATGAGGCTGATGATGTTAGTCCTGGGACTATGCTTTGAGGACCACTGTTCTGAGGCATAATAAATGATTTTTATCGCAATCTATTAGCACTTCAATTCATGTGGCAGATAAAATAAGAGCAAAAAGAAAAAGTGCTGGGAAAATCTTAAGAAAGAAGAAATAGTTGTAGAAATACTTTGATATTTTTGAGAATTAGACTTAAGTATGGATCAAATCAGCTTTAGGTTTAAGTTATAGAGTCTCAGATACCGTACTACGGTAGTTTTCACCAGAAGAATAGCTAATTACTTGCTTAGGGAAGCTTACATTTGCTTATGAAAATGGCAGTATGTATAGAAGGTAGGCTTTTCAAAAACCACATTCCACATTCTCATATTTGGGGAGGGGAGGAATGAAGTCCCATCTAATTAGGTGGACGCAAGTTAAAAAGAAGAATTTTGTAAAAGATATACAAAAATTGATACTTCTAGAAGCGATATCTGCCTTCGAGTGTAGTTATTTGCATAAAAAGGATATGCAATAGGCTTCTTTCATACTATAAGTACTGTTTATTAAATATAATTGAAGCTTTAAAATACATCTGTCCCAAAAATTCAATATGCATAAAATTACCTCTAGGATCATGTGAAAAGTTAAAGACCTCAGGTTTTTTGTATTAGAGAAGTTGTAGGTTTACGAAAAAAAAACCATACATAAAATACAGAGTTTCCATGTACCACTCTCTTATTAACACCGTGTGTTAGTGTGGTGCATTTGCTACAATTCATGAAAGAACATTTTAATAATTGTACCGTTAACTATAGCCCATCATTTACATTAGGGTTTACTGCTTGTGTTGTACAGTCTTACAGTTTTTGTTTTTTTAAAATTTCTATTCTAGTAATATATATACAACCTAAAATATCCCCTTTTAACCACATTCAACTATATAATTCAGTTCTGGTAATTATGTTCACAATGTTGTGCTACCATCACCACCATCCATCACCAAAACTTTTCCATCAACCCCAATACAAATTCTGTACAATTTAAGCATTAACTCCCCATTCCCTATCGTCACCCTGGCCCTTGGTAATCTTTATTCTAGTTTCTTACTCTATGAATTTGCTTAATCTAATTATTTCATATCAGTGAACTCATACAACATTTGTCCTTTTATGTCTGGCTTATTTCACTCAACATGATGCCTTCAAGGTTCACACATTGTTGTATGTATCAGAACTCCATTCCTTTTCAGAGCTGAATAATATTCCATTGTAAGTAGATACCACATTTTATTTATCCATTCATCAGTTGATAGACACAAGGGTTTCTTTCATCCTTTGGCAATTGTGTATAATGCTGCTCTGAATATCAGTGTGCAAATATCTGTTCAAGTCTCTGCTTTCAGTTCTTTAGACCGCAGGTTTTTAAGAGTAACTAGAATCTAATATCAACTTGCCCAGCTGCTTTATTTTATTGATGAAACAGGTCCAAAAAAAAAAAATAATAAAGGGTTTTGTCTGCTGAACCTTGAGAAGTAAGGCACTTTCTTTTTGGGGGCCACATCTGACTAATTTCTTAGAAAACAAAACTGAAGGATACAAAATCAAAAAACGCTTTCTGAGTTTCCTAAAATCACAAAGAATGCCTCCCATAGTGGGCTCTGCAGATACCCCAAGCATCCAGAGCTGCTCCAGAAAAAAATGGCTCTGGAGTAAATCAGCTCAATTGGGGGGATGGCCCATATTGAATCTCCCTTCTGGAAACTAAAACACCTTGCTTTTTTATGACCCTCTTGAATTATTAAACCTTCCACCATTTTTCAAAGTTTGAAGCATGCATGTAAATCTTATCATCTGAACTATACTGTAAGCTTCTTGTTAAGTGAGATCACTCTTTATAATTCTTATAGCTCTTCACTTGTGGAAGGCAGTGTCCCAATCAGTAGTTCAATAAATACAAATGAGTGAATTGACTAGAAGATAAATTAAAGACAGGAGCATGCTTCTAGGTGACAAGGCAACTAACCACGTGTCCCAGGAACTTTACTTCCTTTTGTGAATGTCTGCCCT
>JAQZBX010075943.1:0-14521 GCA_029593785.1 Cabassous unicinctus
ATGTTGAATAACAGTGGTGACAATGGGCATCCTTGTCTTGTTCCCAATCTTAGAGGGAAAGCTTCCAACCTTTCCCCATCGAGTACAATGTTGGCTGTGGGTTTTTCATATATGCCTTTTATCATATTGAGTTATTTTACTTTTATTCGTATCTTTCAAAGTGTTTTTATCAAGAAAGGATGCTGGATTTTGTCAAATGCCTTTTCTGCATCAATTGAGATGCTCATGTGTTTTTTTTGCCTTCAATTTGTTAATGTGGTGTATTAAGTTGATTGATTTTCTTATGTTGAACCATGCTTGCATACCAGAATAAGTCCCAGTTGGTAGTGATGTATAAGTCTTTTGATAAGCTGTTGGATTCTATTTGCAAGTATGTTGAGATTTTTTTTTATTTTTAGGAGGCACCCGGAACCGAACCCAGGACTTCCCATGTGGGAGGCAGGTGCTCAACAGCTTGAGCCACATCTGCTCCTGTTGAGAATTTTTGCATCTGTGTTCATTAGAGAGATTGGTCTGTAATTTTCTTTTCATGTAGTGTCTTTATCTGGCTTTGGCATTAGGGTGATATTGGCTTCATAAAATGTGTCGGATAATTTTCCCTCCTCTTCAATTTTTTGGAAGAGTTTATACAGGATTGGTGTTAATTCTTCTTGAAATGCTTGGTAGAATTCACCTGTGAAGCCATCTGGTCCTGGACTTTTCCTTGTTGGGAGATTTTTGATGATGAATTCAATCTCTTTAAATGTGATGTTTGTTAAGTACTCATATTTCTTGTCAGTGTCCAGTAGTTTGTGCATTTTTGGAATTTATCCATTTCATTTAAGTTGTCTAGTTTGTTGGCATACATTTTCTCATAATATGCTCTTATGATCCCTTTTATTTCAGTTGGACCAATCGTAACTTTGCCCCTTTCATTTCTGATTTTATTTATTTGCATCTTCTCTCTTTTTTTTTGTTAGTCTATCTGGGGGTTTGTAAATTTTATTGATCTCAAAGAATCAGCTTTTGGTTTTGTTGAGTCTCTCTATTTTTTTTTTTTTCTCAATTTTATTTATTTCTGCTCTAATCTTTATTATTTCTTTCCTTTTGCTTGCTTTGGGAATAGTTTGCTGTTCTTCTAGTTTCTCCAGTTTTCAGTTATATCTTTGATATTAGCGCTTCTTTTTTAATATACGCATTTAAGGCTATAAATTTCCCTCTCAAGACTGCATTTGCTGTATCCCATATGTTTTGATATGTTGTATTCTTATTTTCTTTTGTCTCAATATATTTAAAAATTTCTCTTGGAATTTCTTCTTTGAACCACCGATTATATATGAGTGTGTTTTTAGCCTCCACACATTTGCAAATTTTCCTCTTTCCTGTCTATTTTTGATTTCCAGTTTCATTCCATTATGATCTGAGAAGGAGCTTTATATAATTTCAGTCTTTCTTATATTTGAGAGCTGCATTGTGTCTTAACATGTGGTCTATCCTGGAAAAAGATATGTGGGCACTTGAGAGGAATGTGTACCTGCTGAGTTTGGGTGCAGCGTTTTGTATATGTCTGTTAGGTCTAACTCATTTATCATATTGTTCACGTTCTCTGTTTCCTTGATGATCTTCTGTCTAGTTGTTCTATCTAATGATGTGAGTGGTGTGTTGAAGTCTCCAACTATTACTGTAGAAATGTCTGTTTCTCCCTTCATTTTTGCCAGAGTTTGCCTCATGTATTTTGGGGTACCCTGGTTAAGTGCATATACATTTATAACTGTTATTTCTTCCTGGTAGATTGTCCCTTTTATTAATATATAATGGCCTACTATGTTTCTTATAATTTTTTTGTATTTAAAGGCTGTTTTGTCTGATGTTAGCATAGCTACCTCTGGGGAAGATGTTTTTAAAGTAGACGTTGGTAGCCTTTAGACAAAGACTTAATGTGTTTATAGAGAAAGAAAGGTTGCTGTGTGTATATTGAATACATACTGTTTCTTTTTTGTAGTTTTGTATTGTGTTTTTGGCTTGGGCATAGACATAGAATTCTTTAATAAAAATGTTTGATCTGTCACTTTCTTTTATATATCCACATTAGAGAATAGCTTACTTTTTTTTCTCACCCACCCCTGCCATGTTAAGGTAATTATGAATAAGTATTCATTGGTTTATCTTTGCTGGAAAAAATAATCAGCAAATTGTCTATGGAATGTGAATTAAGTGGATCCGTGACATCAGGCAGCATGTACTCACTAAATCTAATGTATTTTCAAAATACTGGTTTCTCTCTTCTTTTACTTTTTCTATCTTTCTATACACCTTAGTGAAAAGGGGAAAATTGTCAATAGTGGCTGTTATCGTACCCTCCTCCAAAAAATCATGTTAAAGAATATAATGTAATATAAGAATTTTGCACTATAAAATCATTTCATTTTAAATTCTTTCTGGAATCATTAGTTTTTGAAATTATGATTTTGCCACTAAAGTAAAATTGTAATTTCACTTTAGAAATCAATTTGTCAAAATAAATATACCCTCCCTTACTGTCTTCCTTTATTCCTTTTAAGAGGAGTATTTTGATTTATTGAGTAATATTGTATGTCTTTGGGGTGTTCTTCACAGTTCAAAATAGGAGATAGTAGACAATAAATAAGATACAATGGATTTGTTTTACTTGTCAGTAGCCTTTGGTTATATATATATATATATATTTTAAAGTTTGATAACTCTGTGTTTAAAATGTGCTTATCATTGCAAGCCTGTTTCATGTGTTGAATATATAACTAACAAACCCAAGCCAGTCTTTTTGCTTTATGACTGCCTTTACATATCTTGTTTATAAAGATGCATTTAGTAATGTCAGTCCTTTTTCTGGTGTTTCACTGGTAGTTTATCATGATTCATGCATTGTGCATTCTTCATATTCAGTAGCAAATAGAACATTGCAGTAATAATAAAAGGGGCATCATCTTTGTATTCGAAAGAGGCTGGATATGTCATCTTAGAAAGAAGAAAAGATAAATAGAAACTGAAATTTGGAAGAATCTGGATGTGAGTGTTCTTTCCAAAGCAAATTTAGGGAACTTTAGAAATAGAACTATGCCAATTAACCATTTATTTATTACCCTAATTTGATTGGTTTCAGTTATCCATATGGGTTATCCATGTGTATATGCTGAAATTCACCATATTCTCTTCTTCTGATTCCCTTCTCCCTTTTTTGTGAAATCTCAATTATTATGAAGACATGTGTTCCATCATAGCATTCTGTAGACCTTTGAATACCATCTTCCAAAACTTGCTGGTTGAAAAAAAAAAAACAAAACATCTTTTATTGTTGACAGTGAGATAGGAATGTTGTCATAATGCTAAAAATGGAATCCTGATTTTAGTTTTTATGGGGAATTTTCAGCAGGGGCTTCCATAATAACTTCTACTTCATTTATGCTGCTTTATATCCTGTTTAAATTACTGAACAAGGATTTAACACCTTAATGTCACAGATTAGTTTAAAACCAGTATTTTCTTTCCAATGAGAACATTTTCCCAGTATTTTCTTGGAGAGGAAAATTGTAGATCTTCTCATCATCCATCTGCTTTCTGGTAAAGAGACATTACCCCTTTTCTCTAAAAAGAGAAAATATATTTATTTTTTAAGTAGAAAGTAATATTTTCCATTCTTAACAGTATTAAAGACTGGATGTATTACTCTCCATATGTGAAATAGGGTGTAGAAATAATTTGGAGGTTCTATTTGTTAGAAATGATTTTTATCTCCTGTCTGTAGCATCTGTAAAATTTCCATAAGCATGCAATAAACTACTCTAACAGAAGAATCCTGAGGTCTTTCACAACATTTAGAGGCAATCTCTCTCATTTAGTTTAAGAAAAGAAATGAAGTTGTGGTGTGTACCTTTGTATTTTATTTTTTGTTAGGTTCAACTGGCACTTGACTTTCTGGCTTCCAATAGAAGAAAGATTTGGCTATAAAGTATCTGTATTCCTTGTAAAAATTTCTAGTTAAGGGGAGTCTTGACTAACTGTATCTTAGCAAACTGTAAATTTTTTCTGTTAACCATACTTTTAGAAATTATATCATAAATTTTAAATCCTACTTGGTATGAGGAAACTTGGTAAAGATTCAGTATTTTCTCTTATATTTAGACTATCTCTGAACTAACAAGATTTTATATTTTTAGTATTAACCTTGGTGCTTGAAGATCTTTTGCCATTAGGTTTCAATTATTATTAGTTAATTAATTTTATGTAGATTTAAAATACTTACTACATACTTGTTGAACAAACCAGAAATGCTTATATGTATGTACATGTCTGTGTCATTGTAATGCTAGTAACTTTGTTAACATTTTAAATTTAGAACGTATACAAAATTTCTTTTGCCCAATTTGTGTACATCTTATGTCCCTTTTAAACAGTATTATACCATTATCAATGATTTCCTTTTTTTAGAACATTGAACTAATTGTAATTTCACCTGCTTTATTTTCAGTTTTTCATCAAAGTTAAAAAATACAACTATTAATTGTGGTACATAGTTAGTATCTTGTATTCCAGTAAATTTAAGAAATATCTCAAATGACAAAATCATCTGCAGTAAATTAAGCTTCTGTTATTTCAGTTTAATGAATGGTACTAGCATAGTTCTTTGAAAACCAATAGTAAATATGTCAGCAAAATAAATGAGGAAATAAGTCTTTACATCTGTGGAATGACAAAAAATTATAAAATTGAATGAACTTAAAAAATGTATATTGGAAAATATGTATTTGCTTAACTTTTTATTATTGCGTGTGCTCTTGTTCTCTTTTGGATCATATATTTTTTGATGCATTTGCAGCTATATTCTTAGAACACAGGTGTTTGGAAAAATCTCCTCTGTTAATGGAAATGTATGTTATCTCATTTTGAGATTTCCCGATAATGGACTTATATGGGTATTTTCACAAGATGAAACACTTGATGTATCCCTGGTGTCTAATTTTTTTTCTAAAGCTTATTCCATAGATTATACTGGGATCTTTCCCTGGTCTCTTCCCCCTTTTTATCTTTTTGAAGCCATTCCTTTCTGTTCCTGTATTACTTGTGTTGGTTTTTGCCCTCTTTTAACCCATTCTCATGTTTGTCCATGGACTAAATACTGGTTACTAGAACAAATAAGCAAATTGAGATGTGAAAGAGTTGTAATGGGAGCTAGGGGTATAATTTGTGATTTAGGTCCATTGTAGTTCTCCTAAGGCCTCTGTTGAGACTGCGCATTGGGTTGTTTTAGGATATTTTCCAGGGAAATGAGATGGGGCCATAATCATCTGCTATAAGGTTTGAGTGAGGTAATTGATTTCATTTTGTGATTTACTCTAAACTTCTTAATTCTGACCAGGCCAAAGTTATTTCTCTCTGGAAGAATGCTGATAAATGTGCTGTGTTGTGCCTCATATTATTTGTTTCTCCAAAAATGATAGATCAAAGGAGAATTCAGTTCAAATCCTGCAAAATGTTTACAGATTCAAGTTCCTCATTTCTCAATGCCATCAAGTAAACTCCTTTTCTGGGGAAGCTGTTAAATTAATTTTATCCAAGATAGCCTTAAAATAGCATCTGCTGATGTATTGTTATATCAGACTAGGTGGTTATTATACTTGATAGATTAATTGGATGCTGTCATTGTCTTTATTTCACTCGACCCTTTTAGATAGCACATTTTCTTTTCTCCTTTGATACCATAATAAAAAAGGAGAGGAAACATTTCTCCCATATATACAACTTATTTTCATCTTAAAACATGGGTAAATAGATGTACCTTTTTGGTTTTGGATTTATTTTTTCCTTATGATATTGTTTTTATGATTAGTTTCTTGAAATTTTTGCATGATCCATACCCATTTTTAACTATTCTTATTATTTGGAATATTTAATATCCTTTTTTTGGCACTTTTGGTAATATATCCACATGATGGTGCTTTTAGTTTTTTAAAGGTAGCAACTAAAAACTTTAAATGGCATAGACATCTTTCATCAGGGACTACATTTAATAGCATTGTTTTAGCTGCTAACTTGCAATATTCGATTAAGATTCTGTTTTCAAATTGCTAAATTGATGCTAGCTCTGTTATTCTTGGCCTAAAATATGCTTCCCACTGGATATTTCTATGTAAGTCTCTACTTAGCACATTTGAAATGACCTCCATATTTCTCTTAAAATCAGATCATCTCTGATTGATCTTTGTTATTCACTAAAGATCACACTTTACAGCCATCCTTAATCCCCCACTCTGCCTTTTACCAACCTTATAGCCATGCATCAACTATTGTCAATATTTTTTTTATACTGTGTTGTTCTCATCCATTCCTCTTTCCTATCCCAACTAATCTCCTGGAGGTACTAATCCTATCGTAGTCTTTTGCAGTGGTTCTTTGAATTATCTGCCTACTTAAAAATAAACAACCTACTCATTAAGGTATAACTTAGTATCTTGTAATCTTTTTTTTTTTTATTCCTACCCCCCACCCCCCACCTCCTATGGCTCTCTCCTCTGTTTGTTCCTTGTTTTTGCTCATTGGTTTTGCTTGTTAACTGCTCTTTTTTTTTGCTTGTTGTCTGCACATTGTTTTTTGCTCATTGTCTGTTTTGGTTTTTCTTTAGGAGGCACAGAACCGAACCAGGGACCTCCCATGTGGGAGGTGGGCGCTCAACTGCTTGAGCCACATCTGCTCCATTATCTTGTAATCTTTACTAACCTCTTAACTCTTAATATTTGTCTTGATTACAACGTCCAGTTTTCTTATGAGCTTTAATGTACACCAGAATTTGTCTGCAATGCTGTCCTCACTTCTGGATATATTATTGTACTTTAGGCCAGTGGTTCTTTAACTGTAGCATGCATTAGAATTTCTTGGAGGGCCCCACCAGTAGGTCTCAGATGGAGCTCAAGAATTTTCATTACTAATTGTTTCTTTATCAAGAATGTCTCTGGTCTGTTTTGAGAACCACGGGTTTAGGGCTTAGGACATAATTCTTTTGGCACAATTTTCATTTGCTTTGAGATAGTGGCCTTGGTAGATTTATGTTTTAGCTATACTAAAGCCTTTCTCATTCTGTCGTTTGCATATAGCATCCACCAGTGAGAACATAGCTTTTTAATATTACATTTGCTTTCTGTTTGTGAATATTCCTTTCCTTCTTTCTTCAGATGGCCTGATGTTTGAGTGAAAGGTTCGTATTTATCATCCAACTTTTTTATCTTGATTTTCCTTTTCATATGTTTAAACTACTTTCTTTAGTGCTACACAGAATAAAATATTTTGACAACAAAAAATATAGCTGATTTCTGTATAAAGTAATACATTGAGGAAGCTAGGCAAAATTGTCAGCTTTGTAATTCTTGATGTACTTCCATATTCTTGGTACCTCTTTTTAGATCGATTGTGCCTTTACTTTGTTTTAATCAGAATATTCTTGTTTAAAATATTTTTATTAAGTTTTATATGGGAGAGCATGGCAAGAATTCATTATAAGCATTAAATTCTTATGAAGGAAACTGCTTTCTCAGGAAATTTACCCTCTTGACCTAAAACAAGTAAACAAAACATTTTTTGAAAAGGAAATATCCTTAAGCTTTTGTTACTATAAAGTCCTTAAGCCTGTCCAATGTTGAGAATTAGCAATGGTTCAGGAGCTTATTAAATTTTTAAATGAATGAGCCATAAACTGGGTACCTGGCCGTTTGTTGGATTACAAAGACAATGAGACAAGACCCTTTCCTTGAAGGGATTTACAGTTGGGTAGTATGTGTTGTAAATCAATCACTGAGGATTTACTTAGCATCTAGGACTGTGCAAGATGCTTAAGGGATTCTGAGAAGCATTTAAGGAAGCTTCTGTCTTTGAGCGTTTTTAACCTGTGTTTGAATATGAGTCCCAGAACAAGAAATAACCACTTGTATATTTTGTGGTGGTTACTCTGCTTGACTTTCAAATCAAAAAGGGGTTTTGGGGATTGAGCTTGAGATCTGTGTGGATGGGCACACGCCAATAATTCATTGAAGGACTGCTGCCGGCAAAATGCCATCTCTGATAATAAGTTGCACAAAGATCAAAAGTGACGATTCAAAAAGAAAAAAAAAACTAGGCTGTACAATTCTTTTATTGTGCTGCTGTGGAGGGAGCAGCTGTTATCTATCAAACTGAGGAAACCTGATTGATGTTGGCCAGTTTAGTGCCCCTCTCTTGCCTACTGTATTAGCAGAATACATTTTATGTCAAGTTTTGGCTGGTACCACAGAGTTTGGGGACTGTTCTGGAAGAGCAGAAAAATCTAGAAGCCAAAAAACAGCTTATTCTTAGAATATTATATAGTGTTGGAATAAGTATGTCACCAGGACTAAGAATTAAACTTTATGAACAGAGGCAGAAATATAATGAAAAAATATGGTAATGCAGAAAATATTAGAAGCATCTTAGTACCTTCTGCTTATGTGCCACATTAATAATAATCTCAAGTCATAACGACCTTGGAAAAATCTATTTCAAATATTTGTCCTGAGCCAAAGACTTGGATTGTCTGTACTTTATGTAATGGTAACAGTACACAGGAAGACCTACCTGTATGGAGAATGCTTTGTAGCCCAGCTGGGCATTATCTGCTTAAAACCCTTTCTCCATGGAATTTTACTTAATTTCCTTATGTTGAACATTATAGCTGTTCCATGAATATGTATTGAGTTCTAGGTGTTCTGTGTTTGTTTATTGAATTAGAAGTTTTGTGATTATTTTGTTGTATCAATGATGTTGTACTCATCTTATTTCACATGGTAGAATATTTCCAAATATATAAAAGATTTAAAACAAACAACAAAAATCAATTAAGATACATGTCAACCTAGGGTTAGGGAAAGCTCCCTTCTCAACTGAGATTGGAAACCCAGAGCATTAGAAGGTAGGCATATTTGACTATTTTAACTTAGAAATTAGTACATTTTCTATGGCACAACATACCAGTTCTAATAGAAAGCAAACACATTTGGAATAAATAAGTTTAAACATATACAGATGTTGAAAAGCAGATGATATAAAAACTGCTCTTTTGAGTAGATAAGAAAAAGCCAAACTAACCATAAAATAAATTAGCTAAGGATAAAAATAGGCATTTCAGAGAAGAAATCATTTAAATGAACCCCAAAATATGAAAAGATGCTAAAAATTTCTCTGAGTGGGGAAATGCATGTTAAAAGAATGAGATGTCATTTAATACACATCAGACTGACAAAAATGAGAATAACAGGACTTGCTGTTGGAGATATAGGAAAAGGGATAATCTGATATTATTAGTGGAAATAGGAAATATTATAATCTTTTTTTAGAAAGTAATCTGGTAACCTCTTAACATTAAAACACATATCTCTTTACTTCTGCAGTTCTACTACTGTGACTCTCTGTCCTATAGAAATATGAGCTAGTTTATTAAAAAAATACATACTAGCACATACTCACATGGATATTTATGGCAGCATTGCTAATAGAGGCATAAAACTGGGAAACAAAGTGAATATCTATCCACAGTTGAATAGTACAATATATTATTATCTGTATTATGGAATATTTTGCTGGTTTGAAAAATAATTTGAGCTATACTATTTGCCTTGGAATTTTAGTGAGGTATTGCTAAGGGAGAGAAAAAGTAGGTGCAAGAAAGTTACATTAATATGATCCCGTTTTCTAAAAACAAAGGAAGCCAACATATGTCCATATGTGTATGTTTTAGTGTGTGTGTGAACATTTATATATCTCTATTTAAATATGGATAAAAATATGGAAGCATACATGATTGTTTGTTTTTTGGACAGTGATTATGGGAAAGTTATAAGGTGATACTTATGGGAACAGAGAAAAGAGTAGAAGGGAAGACAGCAAGCAAAAAAAGAAAATGGAAAAATCACATGAAAAAGCATCTGATGAATAGAACTGAAGTGATATGTTGAAAATACCTATTTAAAAACCATAAAAGCTTTTCTTTAGACTTTTAATTCTTTTTTTTAAATCCAGTCAATCCCTTTATATCACAACATCCATGTTATCCTGCATCTCTAATTTATTAGAGAAGAAAATGACTCATTCAGAAATGCTTCTTAACAAATGTATTACTTCAATAAATAAATGGATAATGATAATACTTGTATGTGTGTGAAGATGCAGATAGGTTCTGGAAATCTTGGCAGACAGAGGTAAAGTATGTAATTTGGTAGTTTTCTATTGATGAACAATAAATTACCCCAAAACTTAACAGCTTAAAACAAAAAATTATTATCTCATGGCTTCTCTGGGTCAAGAATTCAAAAGCGATTTAGCATGGTGCTTCTGACTTAGGGCCTCTTACGATGTTGGCTGGGGCTGCAGTCATCTGAAAGGTTACTGGGGCTGCAGGATTTGCTTCCAAGCCTGGCACACTTACCTGCCTTGTAGGAGAATGCCTTTCCATAGGGATGTTTGTGTGTCCTCACAACATAGTAGTTACCTGCGTTCAGGACGATTGGGAGAGTAAGCGAGGAGGATTTTATGTATTTTATGACCTCTTTTTGGGAGTCACATACCATCACTTCAGTCATAATATTCATTAGAAGTGAGTCACTAGTTGAGCTTACATTCAAGGGAAGGGAAATTTTCATGATTTTATGGGAATGTGTCAATGGAAAGTATTCCGAAACCAATCAGAATTCACTTCCCTTCATTAAATGGTTCTCAGTTGGCTTACTGATTGAAATTTTGAAGGATTTTCATGGTTCAGACATGTCACCAGGAATAACAAGTTTGTGCATGCATAGACAATGCCAATGATGTCATGATTGTCACCAGGCCAACAAGTAGTAGTTTCATTGGCTGTAAGATGTACCCTAATTTTGGAATGTTGACATATAAAAAAATCATAAAACATCATGTCTGTTATTACTCAATGATGTGGATAGCTTTTCTTTTTGTTGGCTCAGAACTCCTTTTCTTTTGGCTACCGTTCCCCTCTGTTATTTGGCAATAGTACCCTACTTTTGGAGAACTTCTCCACCCTCATTCTGTTTAGTTCTAGTGAAAACTGCCAGTCACAATACCCTATTGGCTGTAGCTCCACTCCCCTGGCCACTCTGGTTGGCTCAAGGATGGGCACATTATTCCAGCCCAATCAGTGTTCTTTTGGATTATATTTTAAAACTGGAACTAGCCAGGTCAGCTGCCTTTTCTTCAGGTGGAAAAGATAAGATTTCAGTTTGCCCTGAAGCCATATTTTCTGCCTTATGGGTGGGGAGTGGGGGCGGGGATGAGACCACCTATCTTTTCAGAAAGCCCCCCTGTTTTGCTTAAGGTAATTCAAGTTGGGATTCTGCCCTCATCAGTACAACAACCAAAATGTGTAAAACATAATCTTTAGTGTTCTGCCTTTAAACATTTATTTTAGTGAAACATAAAAATTAACATCATCCATAACAGCTGATGTGATTTTTGTCTTGTGGCTTTGTGTGCAGCCCTATTTTTCCGAGTTCTATAACTGAAGCTTCTTTTCCTAGTGTGGTTTTTAAGAACATTACCCTTTTTATTTGGGAGAGAAATCAATTTAGATCAAGGGTTCTTAATAAAGAGTCCATGGACCCCCAAGGGGTCTGTGGAAAGATTTCAGGGGGTCTATGAGCTTGAATTGAAAAAAAAAATCAACTTATTATCTTTATTTTCTATGACCTCTAATTTAAATCTAGCATTTCCTTTACTTATGAATGTTTGTAATAAATTACAGTAGTGTACAGTTGTTGCATTTCTCAAAAAATCACTTACACTCATCCATACTTCAAAATTACAGTAGGTGTTAGACCCAACGCTAGTTGAGTGTCATAAAACCATCTGTCACAACTTTCTGAGAAGGGGTCCGTGGTTTTCATCTGCCTGGCAAAGGGATCCATGGAACAAAAAAGGTAAAGAACCCCTGGTTTAGATCCACTGATAAATTAATATGTGAATGAGAATGAATAATATACATGAAAAGGTTAGAAATGTTCCTTCAAGACAATAATTGGTACTTTAAAATTAAAGACTTAGGGGAATTATCACTTTGGCATAAGGAAAATTGAAATTTTAGCACTCCCAGAAAGATGAAGTAATGAATATTCTAGTTTACACAGGACATTCATTAGACCAGATTTCAAGCCACAACAGATGATTGCTTGGAAGAAAAAATAGTCATGTTAGATGTGAAATTTAATAGTCATATTTACATATTTTTTTTAACATGGAATTTAAACGTTAAAAACTAGAAATTGTCTTGTCAGGATTTTTAATTTTCAGCATATAGATTCTGTAAATGTTTTTTTTTTTTTTAAAGAGAAGTTGTAAGTTTACAGATAATTATACAGAGTGTTCCCATATACCTTCTTTATTATTAACACCTTGCAACCTTGCATTGGTATGGTACAGTTGTTACAACTGTACTTATTATAACATAAACTATAGTCCTTGGTTTATATTAGGGTTCACTCTTTGTGTTGTTCATTCCATTGGTTTTGTGGGTTTTTTTCCAAAAATTTATTTTGCAACATATACGCAACCTAAAATTTCTCCTTTTTAACCACATTCAAGTATATAATTCAATACTGTTTATTCTGTTCACAATGCTGTACCACCATTACCACCATCCACTGCCAAAACTTTTCCATCACCCCAAATACAGACTGTACCAATTAAGCATTTCCTCCCTATTCCTTTCTCCACCCCAACTTCTTGTATTCTGGTTTTGACTCTATGAATTTGCCTATTCTAATTATTTCATATCAGTGAGATCATACAATATTTGTCCTTTTGTGTCTGTCTTATCTTACTCAACATGATGCCTTTAAGGTTCATCCATGTACATGCTTTTTAAAATTTTTACCTTATTTTTAAAATTTTGGTTTCTGCATGTTTATTCATAGTATATTAAATGTGATTGATTTTTTGGTGTGTGCGTGTGTGAGGATAAAGGGATCCTAAATTGAAAATATTTTTTGAACATTTTTGTTCCCATAGGAAATAATGAACTGCTGTTTAAGCATAATCTTCATTTTTGGATAATTTTTTTTTAGGTTTTACATCATGTTCATCCAAATCATATAAATCATTTAAAAAATTTGGAGAACATTTTGAAAAATATTTTTGTCCAGAGAATATAATTTTGTAAATAAGTGAATGATAAATAATACATAGTGAATTTGGAATATACATTTGTAGTATTATGTGTGCAGAAACACTTAGACATTCTTAGCTACTTTTTAGACTAAAAATTATTTTATCTGTTTAGTTTTGAAAAGAAGTCTTGCCTGTAACATCACTCAGTGTATCTCTTTCTAACTAGGCACTTAAACATAATGATTTGGTGGTTTGGACATCTAGTTAATGACATTTAAAATGAATTACACATTGACTTTACTCATTTAATCATCTATTTAAACATACATATTAAGTAAATTTGATAGCATGCACAGGTTCATATTTAGTATATTCTGAAATCCTGCAGTGTATTTATGTGTTATTTTCACAGTAACCTAAGTTTTGCTAGTAACTTTGTTCTTCTCTGATAAAATCTGCCTTTATTAGTTAATGTTGACTCTGCTGCTTTCATGCAATATTCACTACCACTCTTTATGGGTTGCAGAGTTACAACCACCATAAATATAGAAAGCATAAAGAGAAAGAAGAGATAGAATAGACAATTTATTTTTCGTGCGTTTTTGGTTACCATCTAAATCACATTGTCAGAGGGAAGTAGAGTTTAATGGTCATCCTTAACAAGATTAGGTGGAGAAATGTGCATTTTTACTCTTTCCATGTTGTGTTTTATGATATATCACATTTGGTTCAGAATAATGATGATTCAATAATGACATTTTATTATTCAGGCTTGATGAACAGGATAGGGAAGGGTTTTCCTTCCATTTCACTGTAATTAACAGTTTGACAAGATGCTATACAGAGATGTTCTGTTTCTGTTTAATGTTTTTTAATGAAGTTTAAAGTTAGAAATATCTCTAGCCTAATTCAGAAACTGGCAAATAAGGCTCATCTTCTAGAATGTTTATTGGAGCCTTGCCCAGCTTAATTTTTTTTTTTTTTTTTTTTCCGTTTTTTATTTTTTATTTTTAGGAGGTACTGGGGATTGAACCTGGGATCTCGGACATGGGAAGCAGGCTCTCAACCACTTGAGCTAAACTCGCTCCCCTAGCTTCATTTCAAATATATGTTTTGAGGACTGGAAATGTGAATACATACATTCAGTATTCTTTTGCAGGACTTTAATTTTGTTATAACTGCAAAATCCTTTTCATGTGTAAATCATATAAGGGAAATCTAGGAGATCCAGGACAGAAAAAGGTGGAGCTCCTTTGACTGAGGTGGCCTGTGTCACTCTTCACTAGGGACTTTCCCACCTCTCTGTATTTAAAGACCAGGGATCCTTGCTGATGTCTCAGTTGCTGTTGCTTAGGTTCATTTTTTCTACACATGGTAGGGACTTCAATAAGTACCT
>JAQZBX010075944.1:0-14516 GCA_029593785.1 Cabassous unicinctus
GCGCGAGCCGGCCTGCCCTCACAAGGAGGCCCTGGGAAGCGAACCCGGGGCCTCTCATATGGTAAATGGGTGCTCTATCCATTGCGCCACACCCGTTTCCTGCCGTGAGGTTGCTGCATCAGCCCACCGCACCGCTCAGGCCCGCGTGCCCTCACAAGGAGGCCTCGGGACGCGAACCCGGGCCTCCCATATGGCAAACGGGGGCTCTATCCACTGAGCCACACCCGCTTCCTCCATTAGTTTCTAACTTCTAGTGATAATGTTAAGTTTGATACAATTCTGACCCTTGAGCCTTTATATAAAACTCAGTTTTATTCTCTGAAAACTTGTAGAATCTTCTTTTCATCACTAGTGTTCTGAAATTCCATGATCTAGGTTCATTTTTCATTCATTTTACTCAGAGGCTCTTTCAATCTGGAAACTCATGATATCCTTTAGTTCTGTGAAATTTTCTTGCATTATTTGTTTGATGGTTTCCTCTCCTCCATTGTCATTGTTTTCTCTTCCTGGAAGACTTTTATTTGGTATTGGTGCTACTGCATACTTTCAAATTTTCTTATCCCTCTTTTCCTATTTTTAATCTTCAAATCTCAGAGAGATTAAAAAACATCTTTTTTAAGAACAGTTTTATTCACATACCATACAATCTATTCAAAGTGTACAAGTATACAATCAATGACTCTTGGCATAATTAGAGTTGTGCAGTCATCACCACAGTCAATCTGACATTCTCATTGCTCTAAAAAGAAGAATCTTCTACACCTTATACTCCCCTAAGGTCTGAGAGGGAGGGCCAGGTCTCCAACTCGTTGCTCTGAGAGGACTGGACCTGCTCTAAAAAGAAAAATCCCCTACACCGTATACTCCCCTATTGTTGACACTTAGCATTGGTATGGTACCTTTGTTACAATTAATGAAGGAACATTAAAATATTACTGTTAACTATATTCCATAATTTGGATTAGTTGTTTTTTCCCCCATATACCACCCTATTTTTAACCCCTTGCAATAGTGACATACATTTGTTCTAGTTCTTGGAAGAACATTCTTATCTTTGTACTATTAACCACAGTCATCCTCTATAACAGGCTTCACTATGTTATACAGTCCCTTGTTTTATCCTCTAGCTTTCCTTCTAGTGACATACATGACCCTAAACTTCTCCTTTCAACCACAATCACACCCACAATTCATTGCTGTTAATTACATTTACGATAATGTGTGATCACCTATCCATTTCCAAACATTTATTATCAACCTTATTAAAAATTTTATACAATTTAAGCATCAGTTTCCCTTTCTCTACCCTCATTCAATCTCCTGGTAACCTATACTTTATACATATATATATTTTAGGAGGTACCGGGGATTGAAGCCAGGGTTCCTTGCATGCAAAGCAGGCACTCATCCACTGAGCTACACCCACTCCGCTATGCTTTAGATTTTAACTCCAAGGGTCTGCTCATTATAATTAGTACATATTAGTGAGACCAAACAATATTTGTCCTTTTGTGCCTGGCTTATTTCACTCAACATAATGTCCTCAAGGTTCATCCATGTTGTCACATGTATCAGGACTTAATTCCTTTTTATGGCTGAATAATATTCCATCATATGTATATATCACATTTTGTTTAACCATTCTTCAGTTGATGGGAACTTGGGTTGCTTCCATCTTTTGGCAATTGTGAAAAATGCTGCTTTGAACATCAGTGTGCAAATGTCTGTTTGTGTCTCTGTTTTCAATTCTTCTGAGTATATTACAGTAGCAGAATTGCTGTATCATATGGCAATTTTAAATTTAGCTCCCTGAGGAACCACCAAGATATCTTCCACAGCGGCTGTACCATTCTACAGTCCCACCAGCAGTGAATGAGTGTTCCTCTTTCTCTACATCCTCTCCAACACTTGTAATTTTCTGTGTTTTTTAAAATTTTGTAGTGGCCATTCTAGTAGCTATTTATTTATTTATTTGTTTGTTTATTTATCCCCCCCCTTGTTGCTTGTGCTCGCTGTCTGCTTTCTCTGTCCATTTGCTGCACGTTTCCTCTGTGTCTGCTTGTCTCCCCACCTTTTTTGTGGGTGTGTCATCTTGCTGCACCAGCTTTCCACGGGCACGGGCCATTAGCTTTCCACGGGCGCAGGCCAGCTTGCCCTCACCAGGAGGCCCCAGGAACTGGGAACCGAACTCAGGGCCTCCCGTATGGTAGATGGAAGCCCAACCACTTGAGCCACATCCGCTTCCCTATCACATTGATTTTTGATTCACATTTCCCTAATAGCTAGTGATGTTGATCATCTTTTCATGTGCTTTTTACCTATTTATATTTTCACTTTGGAAAAATGTCTATTCAAGTCTCTTGCCCATTTTTTTTTAAATTGGGTTGTTTGTCTTTTTATTGTTGAGTTGTAGGATTTCTTTACATATTTTGGATATTAAATCCTTATCAGATAGGTGGTTTCCAAATATTTTCTCCCTTTGAGTAGGCTGCCTTTTCACCTTTTTGGCAAAGTCCTTTGAAGCTCAAAAGTATTTACTTGTGAAGAGGTCTCATTTATCTATTGTTGTTGTTGTTGCTAGTGCTTTGGATATAATGTCTAAAACCATTGCCTACCACAAGTCTTGAAGATGCTTCCCTACATTTTCTTCTAGGAGTTTTATGGTTCTGGCTCTCATGTTTAGGTCTTTGATCCATTTTGAGTTAATTCTTGTATAGGGTGTGGAATAGGGGTTGTGGCAGTTCGAGATTATTTTATGAATCCCAAAAAGAGAAAGATTGTTTATAATCTCATCTATTCCTCTGGGTGTAATATCCTTTGTTTGCATTAAATTCAGCTGAGGTATCTTTGATTAGATTATCTGTTAAGATTAGGGCTTTGATTTGACTAAGTCAGAAAAGCATGACTCAGGTTGAGTCCTCGCCCCCTTGCTGGGTCTGATATAAAGGGACTTACACGAATACACATACCGGGGAAGAAAGAGCTCAGTCATTTTTGATCTGGCCATGTGATAGAAAGAAGAAGGCTCAACCAGCTGAAGCCCCAGGGAGAGATGAGTCATTTTGCCTGATGGCTTACAGCTGAGATTGGGAAGAACAGTCAAGACTGATATAGGTAGCCCTATGCCAGCCTGCAGCTGAAATCAGGAAGAAGCTGGGCCCACGTTGCCTCAAGAGGAAGAGGAAGCCCAGAGGGGAAGGCAGAGATCAGCCAGATATCAGTGACCATCTTTCTTCAACACGTGGCAACTGACTTTGGTGAGAAAGCAACCTTGAGTTGGATTTTTTACAGCCTTGTAACTGTAAGTTTTTACCCCAAATAAATACCTTTTATAAAAGACAACAGATTTCTGATATTTTGCACTGGCAACCCTTTGGAAGACTAATACAGGGGGTCCTCTTTCATTCTTTTGGATATGGATATCCATTTCTCCCAGCACCATTGTTGAAGAGACTATTCTGTCCCAGTTGAGTAGATTTGGTAGTCTTGTTAAAAGTCAGTTGACCATAGATGTGAAGGTCTATTTCTGAACTCTGAATTAGATTCCATTGACTAATATATCTATCTTTATGCTGGTACTATGAAGTTTTGACCACATAGCTTTGTAATATACTTTAATAGCAGGTAATATGTTACCTCCAGCCTCATTCTTCTTTTCAAGATGTTATTGGCTATTTGGGTCCCTTTTCCCTTCCAAATAAGATTGATAATTGGCTTTTCCACTTCTGAAAGCAGGCTGTTGGAATTTTGATTGGGATTGCATTGAATCTTTAAATCAATTTGAGTAGAATTGACATCTTAACAATATTTAGTCTTCAAATCCATGAACATGGAATGCCCTTCCATTTATTTAGGTCTTTTTTTATTTCTTTAAGCAATATGTTGTAGTTTTCTGTATACACATCTTTTATATCCTTGGTTAAATTTATTTGTAGTTATTTGATTTTTTAGTTGCTATTTTAAATGGATTTTTAAATTGATTTCCTCCTCACATTGCTCATTAAAGTGTATAGAAACAACTGATTTTTACATGTTGATCTTGTATCCCACCACTTTGCTCAATTCCTTTATTAGCTCTAGTAGCTTTGTTGTAGATTTTTCAGGACTTTCTAGAGATAGGATCATGTCATCTGCAAACAGTGAAAGTTTTAATTCTTCTTTTCCAATTTGAATGCCTTTTATTTCTTTTTCTTGCCTAATTGTTCTAGATAGAACTTCCAGCACAATGTTGATTAACAGTGTTGACAGTGGGCATTATTGTCTTATTTCAGATCTTAGAGGGAAAGATTTCAGCCTTTCACCATTGAGTATAATGTTAGCTGTGGGTTTTCATATATGTCCATTCTTAGGTTGAGGTAGTTTCCTTCTATTCCAATTTTTTGAAGTGATTTTATCTTTTAATGTGCTATTGGATTCAATTTGCAAGTTTTTGTTGAGGATTTTTGCATCTATATTCATTAGAGAAATTGGTCTGTAATTTTCTTTTCTGATAGTATCTTTTTTTTTTTTAAGATTTTTTTTTTTTTAATTTATTTCTCCCCACCCCCTTGTTGTTTGCATCTTCTGTGTCTGCTCGTCTTCTTTTCAGGAGGCACTGGGAACCAAACCTGGGACCTCTGATGTGGAAGGGAGGTGCACTAGTTGCCTGAGCCACTTCCGCTCCCTGCTTTATTGTGTCTCTCATTATGTTTTTTCCTCGTGTCTCTTGTTGTGTCATCTTGTCGCATCAGCTCACCATGCCTGCCCGTCATGTCAGCTTGCTGTCTTGCTTGTCTTGTTTAGGAGGCACCAGGATCCAAACCTGGGACCTCCCATGTGGTGGATGGCAGCTGAATCACTTGAGCCATATTTGCTCCCCTGGTAGTATCTTTTTTTTTTTTTTCTTTAAAATTTTATTCTTTAAAAGCTACTTAGATTACATAAATGTTACACAAAAAATATAGTGATTCCCATATGTCCCACTTCCCACACCTTCCAGAACCTCCCACATAAACATCCTTCATTAGTGTGGCACATTCATTGCAATTAATAAACACATCCTGGGGCTTTGCCATTAATCATGGACCATAGTTCACATTGTAGTCTACACTCTCTCCCACACAGTTCTGCATGTTATATGATGATATAAAATGGCCTATATCTGTTGTTGCAATGTCACTTAGGACGATTCCCAAGTCCCGTAAAAGCCCCCCCATATTATAACTGTTTTTCCCTCTCCCTACCCCCAGAGCCTCCAGTGGCCACTGGCTCCACATCAATGTTGTAATTTCTTCTATTGCTAGAATCACAATATGTCTATAGTAGAATACCAGTAAGTCCACTCTAGTCCATATCTCTTCCCCCAATCCTGAGGATTCTGGGATGGTGATGTCCACTCTACCTCCAATTGAAAGGGGGCTTATATCCCATGGGAAAGATGCATGGGACTGTCCTGCCTGAAGAGCAGACTCTCTCCGTTCCCTGGGACTGCTGTTGTCCATCATCATCTCCCTGCCAGTTGTCCTGGGTGAGTCCAATAAGCTGTAGAGTAGGAGTTGCATCTCCACTGAGGTTCCGGGCCCAGCTGGACATGGACAGCCCAAGGACTCAAGTCTCTGGACATACACCTACAAACTCCAGCACCAAATATAGGTTTAAATAGAAGGGACAGATGAACCATGTGCAAGGAAGACATAATTTAGTCCAACTCTGTCACTCTCAGGAGCACAATCTCCAAAGTAGGGTCCACTGGCAAGGCACCAAACTCCGGAGTTATCTGCCCTCACCATAGGACCTGGGTGTCTCCATAGCCCTCAGGAACCCCACTATTTGGGGTGATATCCACTTTGGAAGTCTATGAGATCCTGTTGAGATGCGCGTAAACATTACCTCTGGGATGACCTCCCGACTCACTTTGAAGTCTCTTAGCCATATAAACTCATTTGTCTTTACCTTTCCCCCCTTTTATTCAAAGTCTTTTTCCAGTTGCATTGCTAGTTGGTGCTTGGTAGCAATCCCTCAGTGCCAGGGAGGCTCATCCCTGGGAGTCATGTCCCACACTGGGGGGAAGGCAATGCATTCAAATGATGAGTTTGGCTTAGAGAGAGGCCACATCTGAGCAACAGGGAGGCTCTCAGGAGGCAACCCTTAGGCACCCCATAACAATAGGCTAAGTTTCAATTTCAAGAGTAAAGACTCAAAAGCCTAGTCATCAATATCAAGGGCCCATCAGTGGATCATCTTCCTTCACCAGTCACTGTCCCTGCACTTGGGGGACTGTTGCTGCTCCCTTAGAGAATGTGGCAAAGCTTTTCAGGATGGGAATTCAGTATTCTTGCATTTATTGTGTGAGTTTCCACCCACCGTGACAATGCCCCGTGAACATTTTTATATACCTTATGTGTATGCTCAGGTGAACTTCTTCCCATGCAACCCCTGTCCCTGATACCCCACACCAATGATTCTCCCCCATCCCAGTTTGGATCACATCCCTTCTGTGATCCAAAGCGTCTTCAAAGATGAAGTCATTACAATAGCCGAATATAATAATAGTAAAATGAAATAATAATAAGATTAAATATGAGATAAAATACATAAAAATTTTAAAAAATTAAAAATAAAATTAAGATTGGGATATTAAAAAATAATTTAAAAAAAATTTTTTTTACATTTGTCTCATCACTGCAATATCTGGTGTCCTGTCTATACCGTGGCACCTTCCCCAACTCATTCCACAGTGTCTTCTTAATATACTTAATCTCTTCCTTCACTTCATTAAGTTGGTCCATGATATTTGTTTGGACAGCTTTGATTAGTTGTTCGATGTTCTGTATCTCTTCCTGGTTTTTAGTTTGTTCATTGATATGGTCCATGTCTTCCTGTTTCTTAGTATGGTTTGTAATTTTTTGTTGCCCTCTGGTCATCTTTTTATCTTGATGGGTTTAGTCAGTTGATTAGCTTCTCTCTCTGCTCTAGAGTTTTATTTAGCTGCTGGTTTTGTATATGTGTTAAGTTTTCTCTTTGACACTTTGTTCTTCTTGTTCTACTTTCTTGCTATTTTCTGTGTTCCCTCTGGGTCTCATCAGCAGGAACCACAGATTTTCTGTCACCACTTGGAAAGTCCAGAATGGCCCCAAAAGGGAGCCCAAACTGGAAACTAAAACTCAAAATTTTACTTTAGCGGAGAACATCCTTAAAGACTTTGTTCAAGAAGACAAGCAGAAAGGGCCAGTCTGTTCCCTGGTAGTATCTTTATATGGTTTTGGTATTAGGGTGATGTTGGTCTCATGAGTTAGGTACTTTCCCCTCCTTTTCAATTTTTTGGAAGCATTTGAGCAGGATTGGTATTAATTCTTCTCGGGATGACTGGTTGAATTCACCTGTAAGTCTGTCTGGTCCTGGGCTTTACTTTTTTGGGAGGTTTTTGATAACTTTATCTAATCTCTTTACTTGTGATTGGTTTGTTGAGGTCTTCTATTTACTCTAGGGTCAGTGTAGTTGGTTCCTGTGTTTCTAGGAATTTGTCCTTCTCATCTACATTGTCTAGTTTTTTGGTATACAGTGGTTCATAGTATCCTTTTATGATCTCTCTTTTTTCTGTGGAGTCAGTGGTAATGTCCCCCCTCTCATTTCTGATTTTATTTATTTGCATCTTCTCTCTTTTTTTCTTTGTCAGTCTAGCAAAGTGTTTGTCGATTTTGTTGATCTTCTCAAAGAACCAACTTTTGGTTTTGTTGATTCTATTATTCTTTTGTTCTCGATTTCATTTATTTCTGCTCTAATTGTTACTATTTCTTTCCTTTGGCTTGGTTTGGGATTCGTTTGCTGTTCTTATTTATTTATTGAGACTTGTTTTGTAACCCACAATATGGTCTGTCCTGGAGAATGAGCCTGTGAGCACTTGAGAAGAATGTATATTCTGCTGTTTTGAGGTTCAGTGTTCAGTATATGTCTGTTAAGTCTAGTTCATTTATCATATTATTCAACTGCTCTGTTTCCATATTGATCCTCTGTCTAGATGTTCTATCACTTGATGAGAGTGGTGTATTTTGTCTCCAACTGTTGTGATGTCTATTTCTCCCTTCAGTTTTGCCAGTGTTTGCCTAATGTATTCTGGGGCACCCTGGATAGGTACACAAATATTTGGTTGTTATTTCTTCATGGTGGATCACCTCCCCTTTTTTAAAACAAATCAATTTTATTAATACATATTGATAAAGCATACAATTCATCCAAAGTGTACAATCAATGGTATTTCTTATAATCACATAATTGTGCATTCATCACCTCAGTCATTATTAGAGCATTTTCATTATTTCAATAATAATAATAAGAAAAATAGGCAAACAAGAAAATTCTTCACCTCTCAATCTCTCTATGCTTACCTTGCTGTACATAGCTGCTATTTCTGGCTATTCTTGCACATTTATTTATTTATTTTTAAGCAGTTTTATTGAGATATATTCACATACCACAAATCTATCCAAAGTGTATAATTAATGGCTTTTTTTTTGAGGTACCAGGGCCAGGGATTGAAACTGGGACCTCGTGTGTGGAAGCTGGCACTCAACCACTGAGCCACATAGACTCCCCTGAGTTGATTTTTTTGTTTGTTTGCTTGATTTTTGTTTTTTGTTTTTAGGCTGTACTGGTAATCGAACCCAGGACCTCCCATATGGAAAGCAGGTGCTCAATCACTTGAGCTACATCCACTCCTCTAATTAATGGCTTTTAGTATAATCAGAGTGTTGTGCATTCATCACCACAAAAATTTTTATAACAATTTCATTACTCCAAAAAGAAAAACACCACACCCCTTAGAAGTCACCTCTCAATCCCTGTATCCTTCCCCAGCCCCACACAACCCCAATCCAATTTCATCTTTATAAATTTATTTATATTTACATTTTATATAAATGGAATCATAACAATGTAAAGTACTTTGTGTCTGGTTTCTTTTACTTAGCATAATGTGTTTTTTTGTTTTGTTTTTTGTTTTGGTCTGATATTAACCTCTTATAGTATTAGCATACATTGGTTCAGTTTCTAAAAAAAAAATAAGTCTTATATGTGCAATTTTACCTGTATTTATATTTCCTATGCAGTTTTACTATGCTATACAGACCAATGTTAAAATTTTTAGGTTTCATTTTAGTAATATACATGACCTTAGACTTTCCTTTTAAACCACTGTTCTACCCACATAATAGTACATAATTGTACTGCTAGTGACAAACATTAGGTTGTGCTTTCACTTTTCTATTCATTTCCAAAGAGTAACACACATCCTTTTTACCAATTCTGCACAAATTAACCCTCAGCTTTCCATTCTCTAACCTCATTCTATTTTCTGGTGACCCATAGTCAAATTTTTAACTCCCTGACATAACACAATGTATTTAGTTTATAGTAGCACAGTCATACAGTATTTTTCCTTTTGTATCTGGCTTGCTTCACCCAACATAATGTCCTCCAGGATCATCCATGTTGTCATATGCTTCCCTATTTCATTTCTTCTTACAGCTGCATGATAATCCATTGTGTATATACACCGGTTTGTTTATCCATTCATTGGTTGAAGGACATCTGGGTTGTTTCTATCTTTTGTCAATTGTGAATAATGCCACTATGAACATGGGTGTGCAGATGTCTGTTTGTGTCACTGTTCTCAGTTCTTCTGAGAATATACCCAGTAGTGGTATTGTTGGGTCACATGGCAAATTTATATTCAACTTCTTTAGGAACTGCCAAGCAGTCCTCCACAATGGCTGTACCAATCTACATTCTCACCAACAGTGAATAAGTGTTCCTATCTCTCCTAATCCTCTCCAACACTATTTAATAGTGGCCATTCTAATAGGTATGAAATGATATCTCATTGTAGTTTTGATTTGCATTTCTCTAATCCCAGTGATGTTGAACGTTTTTTCATGGTGGTTTTTTTTTTTTTTTTGCCATTTGTATTTCTTCTTCGGAAAAATATCTATTCAAGCCTTTTGCCCTTTTAAAAATTGGGTCTTTTGTCTTTTTATTGTTGAGTTGTAGCAGCTCTTCATATATATGGACATTAAACCTCTTTTGGATATGTGATTTCCAAATATTTTATTCCATTGAGTTGGCTGCCTTTTCATAAAATCTCTTCACAAAATCTTTTGACATGAAAAAGTGTTTAATTTTGAGGTGGTCCCATTTACCTATTTTTTCTTTTGTTGCTTGTGCTTTGGGTATAAAGTCCAAGAAACCACCATCTACCACAAGATCTTGAGGATATTTCCCTACATTTTCTTCTAGGAGTTTTATGGTTCTGGATTTTTATGTTTAGGTCTTTGATCCATTTTGAGTTCATTCTTATATAGGGAGTGAGATAGAGGTCCTCTTTCATTCCTTTATCTGTGGATATCCAGTTCTCCCAGTACCATTTGTTGAAGAGACTGTTTTGTCCTGTTAACATGACTTTGGCTTTGGTAGGTTTGTTGAAACCAGTTGGCCTTAGATGTAAGGGTTTATTTCTGGACTCTCAACTCTATTCCACTGATTGATGTGCCTGTCTTTATGCCAGTACCATGCTGTTTTGACCACTCTATCTTTGTAATATGTTTCAAGGTCAGGCAGTGAAATTCCTCCCATATCGCTCTTCTTTTTTAGAATGCTTTTGGTGATTCAGGTGTACTTTCCCTTCCAAATGAATTTAGTAATAGCCTTTTCTATTTCTGTAATGTAGACTGTTGGAATTTTGATTGGTATTGCATTGAATCTATAAATCAGTTTGGGTAGGGTTGACATCTTCATGATATGTAGTCTTCCAATCCGTAATCATGGAATGCCTTTCCATTAATTTAGGTCTTTATTGATTTCTTTTAGCATTGTTTTGTAGTTTTCTGCATATAGGTCCTGTACTTCTTTGGTTAAATTGATTCCTAGGTATATGTCTTTTTGTTGCTGTTGTAAATGAAAATTTTCCCTGATTTCCTCCTCAGATTGTTCAATACTAGTGTAGAGAAACATTACTGATTTTTGCATGTTGATCTTGTATCCTGACACTTTGCTGAACTTGTTTATTAGCTCAGGTAGCTTTGTTGTAGATATTTCAGAATTTTCTGAATATAGGATCATGTAATCCATGAATAGTGAGAGTTTTACTTCCTCTTTTCCTATTTGGAAGCCCTTTATTTTATTTTTTCTTGTTAATTGCTCTAGCTAGAACTTCTAGTACAATGTTTTTGTTGTTGTTGTTGTTGTTGTTTTTCCTCTTTGTCTGCATAGTCTTTATTTCTCCTTCATGTTTTTTGTAATTTCATTTTTAGAGAAGTTTTAGATTTACATTTACAGAAAAATTATACTGAAAGTATAGGGAATTACTATATAACACCCCTTACACCCACACCCATAGTTACCCCTATTATTGCCATCTTAGGTTAGTGTGGCTTATTTGTTACAATTGATGAACAAATAATGAAGCATTGCTAGTAACCAAGGTCTATAGTTTACATTATGGTTTATACTTTGTGCTCTAAGTTCCATAGGAATTGACAAATGCATAATGTCATTTGTTGTTTTTTTTTCTTTCTCTTTATTTGTACATTTAATAATCAAAAATATAAACAATTAAAAACTAAAAAGTAAACACAGATGAATAAATATATACATTTCTCCATTAAATGTAATGGATAGTACAATGTTGACTAACAGTTGTGACAGTGGGCATCCTTGTCTTGTTCCTGATCTTAGAGGGAAAACTTTCATCCTTTCCCCATTAAGTATGATGTTGGCTGTGTGTTTGTCATATATACCCTTTATCAAATTGAGGAATTTTCCTTCTATTCCTCTCTTTTGAAGTGTTTTTTGTTTTTGTTTTTTTTATCAAGAGATGATGCTGGATTTTGTCAAATGCCTTTTCTGCATCGATGGAGCTGATCATGTGGTCTTTTTACTTCAATTTGTTAATGTAGTGCATTATATTAATTGATTTTCTTATGTTGAACCACCCTTGCATACCAGGAATAAATCCCACTTGGTCATGATGTATAAGGCTTTTGATATGCTGTTGGATTTGATTTGCAAGTATTTTGTTGTGAATTTTTGCATCTATGTTCTTTTGAGAGATTGGTTTGTAATTTTATTTTATATTTATCTGGCTTTGGTATTAGGGTGATGTTGGCTTCATAAAATGTGATGGGTAATTTTCTCTCCTCTTCAATTTTTTGGAAGAGTTTAAACAGGATTGGTGTTAATACTTTTCAAAATGCTTGGTAGCATTCACCTGTAAAGCTATCTGTTCCTGGACATTTCTTTGTTTGGAGATTTTTGATGACTAATTCAATCTCTTTAAATGTGATTAGTTTGTTAAGTTCTTGTATTTATTATAGTGTCAGTGTAGGTTGTTTGTGCATTCCTAGGAATTTGTACATTTCATCCGATTGTGTTTTTGGCATAGAGTTTCTCATAATATCCTCTCATGATCCTTTTTATTTCTGTAGGGCAGCATAACTTCTTCCCTTTCATTTCTGATTTTATTTATTTGCATCTTCCCTCTTTTTTTTTTCTTTGTTAGTCTAGCTAAGGGTTTGTCGATTTTATCGATCTTCTCAAAGACCCAGCTTTTGGTTTTGTTGGTTTTTCTCTATTGTTTTGTTGTTGTTGTTGTTCTCAATTTCATTGATTTCTACTCTAATCTTTATTATTTCTTCACTTCTGCTTAATTTGGGAATGGTTTGCTGTTCTTTTTCTAGTTTCTGCAGTTCAGTTAGATCTTTGATCTTTACTTTTCTTCTTCTTCCCTCCCCCTTGCCCCCTGAGATGGCTCCCTAGTTGTGTCTGCTCATTGTGTCCTCTCGTCTTCTTTAGGAGGCACCAGGAACCAAACCTGGGACCTCCCATGTGGGAGGTGGGCACCCAACTGCTTGAGCCACATCTGCTCCCCTCTTCTTTTTTAATATAGGCATTTAGGACTATAAATTTCCCTCTCAGCACTCTAAATTTCCTATAAGTTTTGATAAGTTGTGTTCTCATTTTCATTCATCTCAATATATTTACTAATTTCACTTGCAATTTCTTTTTTGACCCACTGATTATTTAGGAGTGTGTTGTTCAGTCTCCACATATTTGCAAATTTACCTTTTTCCTGTCTATTATTGATTTCCAGTTTCATTTCATTATGATATGAGAAAGTACTTTGTATAATTTCAGTCTTTTTATATTTTTTGAAATCTGCCTTGTGACTTAACATGTGGTCTATCCTGGAGAAAGATCCATTAGCACTTGAAAAGAATGTATAACCTGCTGAGTTTGGGTGCAACATTCTGTATATGTCTGTTAGGTCTAGCTCATATTTCATATTGTTCAAGTTCTCTGTTTCCTTATTGATTTTCTGTCTAGTTGTTCTATCTAATGATGTGAGTGGGCTCTTGAAGTCTCCAATGATTGTTGTAGAGATGTCTGTTTCTCCCTTCAGTTTTGCTGGAGTTTGCCTCATGTATTTTGGGGCACACTGGTTGGGTGCATAGATATTTATGACTGTTATTTCTTCCTTGTGGATTTTCCCTTTTATTAGTATATAATGGCTTCTGTATCTCTTGTAATTTTTTTGCATTTAAAGTCTGTTTTGTCTGTTATTAGTATAGCTACCCCTGCTCTTTTGTGGTTACTGTTTGCGTGGAGTATCTTTTTCCAACCTTTCACTTTCAGCTGGTTTGTATCCCTGGGTCTAAGGTGAGTCTCTTGCAGGAAGCATATGGATGGCTTAGTTTTTTAAAAATCTATTCTGTCAGCCTATATCTTTTGATTGGGGAGTTTAATCCATTCACATTCAGTGATATTACTGTAAATGCATTATTTACTCCCACCATTTTATTTTTTGTTTTTTCATATGTCATATCTTATTTTCATCTGTCTTTTTATTCTTTTGGTAAGCCTTTCTACTATTCTTGTCTTCTATACTCCCCTCCAAGCCTCTCTCTCCTGTCTTTTTCTTTCAGGCTGTAAGGCTCCCTTTAATATTTTCTGCAAACTTGGATTCTTTTTTATGAACTCTCTTAGTTTCTGTTTGTTTATGAATATTTTAAACTCACCTTCATATTTGAAGGACAATTTTGCTGAATAAGGAATTCTCAGCTGGCAGTTTTTCTCTTTTAGTATCCTAATTGTATCATACTACTGGCTTCTCTTCTCCATGGTATGTGATAAGAAATCCACACTAAGTCTTACTGGGCATCCCTTTTATGTGATGGTTTGCTTTTCCCTTGCTGCTCTCAGAATTTTCTCTTTATCTCTGACATTTGAAATTCTGAGTAGTATGTGTCTTGGAGTAGGTCTCTTCACATTTATTCTGATTAGTGCATGCTCTGCTTCTTGGACATGTAAGTTCATTTCTTTCATGAGAGTTGGGAAATTTTCAGCCATTATTTCCTCAAATACTCTTTCTGCCCCTTTTTCCTTCTTTTCTCTTTCTAGAATTCCCATGTTACATGCTGTTGCATCATATTATCATTCAACTCCCTGAGCCCCTGCTCAATTTTTTTCCATTCTTTTCTCTCTCTGTT
>JAQZBX010075945.1:0-14516 GCA_029593785.1 Cabassous unicinctus
AAGGAATGAACTGACACAACAAGCTGACACACAAGCAGATACAACAAGCAGACACTATGGGCAGGGAGCGGATGTGGCTCAAGCGGTTGTGCCCCTGCTTCCCACATGGGAGGTCCCGAGTTTGGTTCCCGGTGCCTCCTAAAAAAGAAGATGCACAGACAACAAGCGGGCACAATGAGCAGACATAGCAAGCAGACAACAAGCAGACAGACAAGGGAGCCATCGGTGGGGGGGATGGATAAATAAATAAATAAAATCTTTCTATGTGCAGGTGCTATGAAAAGCAGATTTGCAGTTCCACAAAAGGTTAAACATATATTTACTATATAACCCAACAACCCCATCCTAATTATATACCCAAATGAATTGAAAGCAGGGACTCAGATCTTTGAACACCAATGTTCAGAGCAATATTATTCATAATAGCCAAACGCTGGAAACCTAGGTGTCTATCAACAGATGAAGGCATACACAAAATGTGATATATACATATGATGAAATATTATTCAGGTATATAAAGGAATGATGTTCTGATACATGCTACAACATGGATGAAACTTGAAAATATTATGCTAAATAAAAGAAGCTAGACACAAAAGGACAAATATTATATAGTTCCACTTATATGAAATATCTAGAATAGCCAAATTCATAGAAAGTAGATTAGAGGTTACTAGGGGCTGGGGGGAGGAAGGATTGGGGAGTTATTGCTTAACAGGTATAGAGTTTCTGTTTTGGGTGAGAAAAAAACTTTTGGCAATGGTTGGTGATATGGTAGTACAATATTGTAAATGTAATTAATGCCACTGAATTGACACTTACAAATGGTTAAAAATGTTAAATTTTGTGTTATGTATCTGTTACCACAATAAAAAAATAAATCTTAAAAAATCCTTCCATGGCTCCCCAACAAGTTGAAGCTCCTTCACCTAACACAAAGGCCCTTCATGACTGGTTGTTTCCTATTTTTTTAGTTTCATTCACCATTCCATCATACTCCTCCTTAGCTCTAGGCATAGCTACTTCAGTTTCCCAAATGCAGCAGGTTATTTTATGCCTCCATGATTTGCACATGCTGTTCCCTCTATATGGACTGTTCAAATTCCTCTGTCAGCAATCCTAAAGCATTCTAATAGTTTACTTGTGTATCTCTCCAGCTAGATTAGGTTCCTTCAGAGCAGAAACAATGTCTGATTTACATCTCTTACCATATAGCATAATGCCTGGAATTTAATAGGTGTTTATTAAGGCTCTTCCTCCCACTTTTCCCTGATCTTCTCTTCTCAAATTATTTTCTCCTCTAGGATTGCCCTGGTTTCCTGACTTCCCCCTGCATGGCTATTAGTTCTTAACATCCTACTAGCTACTGCTAACCCCAGATGAGAACCTAGTTCACACAACCTACTTTGCAGCCTGGCCCCCGGCTATTGCTGATCCAGTCATCATTTTACCCACATTTCTTTAAGCCCAGAGGGGATTCAGAAACAACTTAGGCCATATAGTAAAGGTTAATGAAACACCATTGAGGGGAGGACAGAGTTATTTCTTTGCAGCTGTTAAGGTTTCACTCCTAGCTTTCATTCTCCAATCAATTGTAGCAATTGTGAGACAAGTGCTATAGACCTGAACATTACAGACACTGTACTCACTTCCTAACCTAATAGGCACGTTCTAGGGAGGCCAGGAAAAAGAAAATTTTAAAAGAGAAATTTATTTCCTACTCATTTTCATCAAAAAAATGATATTAAGAGTTTTTATATAAAGCCTCCTATAAAATAAACCAGTAAAAAAAAAAGTGGGAAAATGAGTTGTTTTATTACATGTTGGGCATTGTAATGTTATGTTTACAACATGTATAATATATATGTGTATATATATGTATAATTCTTATCTAGCATTTTGTTTTCCCAAATTTAGACTCTCCTCTCTGCTAATGACCACCCTATGTCTGAAATTCTGTCTCCCAAACTTTGTCCCTTTCTTTCCACTTTTTCTGAGTAAACTCTGAGAAGAGTAAACATATTTTTATGGAAAAATCACTTTTTAAAATACATTGCAAAGTCTAAGTATGCACAAGTTACATATAAATAGACTTTTATACTAATCTATCAATTTAATGAAGAAATAAGCATTCAACCTCTTCTCAAAACATTCCTTCCATCTCCTGCCTTGCTTAATGGAAACCTGGGTGGTCCCCTGAAAACACTAAAAGCTTTACTTCCATTGGCATTCTCTCAAATGGGGACTCTTTTCCCCATGTACCAAAGGGTAGGGAAATTGAGTCTTCCTTTTTTCTCTATTACTGCCTCCAGATCATTACTCCCTTGTGATGGTTAAGTTCATATGTCAACTTGGCCAGGTTATGGTGTCTTTGTTGGTCAGGCAAGCACTGGCCTGATGGTTACTATGAGGGTTTTTCCCAGATGGATTTAAATCATTAGTCAGTTGATTGCCATCTATGGTTGATTACATCTACAAACAACAAAGGAGATTGTCTTCAGCAATGAGAAGTTTCCCCATCCAATCAGTTGGAGGCCTTAAAAAGGGAGAAATGAGTATTTCAGCAGTCAGAAAGGAGAATTTCAATTTCTACTTCAGATAGCCAACTTCCCCTGGGGAATTCATTGTCACCTTCATCAAGTTTCCAACTGCCAACCTATGGACACATGAGCCAATTTCTATAATAAATATCTTTATATATATATATTCCCCACCCCACTCCGGTTGGTTCTGTTTCTCTGGAGAACCCTAATACATCTCCTACTGCAAAATTCTTTATTCTTTGAGGCTCAAACTCTTTGGTTATAACAGCTTCTCTCTCTGGTCACTGATAACATCTATAGTAGTAGTTTCTCAACTAGGGAGATTTTGGCTCTTTGGAGATATTTAACGATATCTGGATACATTTTTAGTTGTCACAACTTGGGGGTGGTGATACTAATGGGTAGAGGCCAGAGATGATGCCAAAAATCTTACAGTGCACAAAAAACAGCCAGTCCAATAAAGAATTATCTGGCCCAAAATGTCAATAATGCCAAGGATGAGAAACCTGATCTATAGCAATGGGTGAAGAAATGGGTCACTCTTACCCTTTAATTGAGAATTTTACTCCCACCTTAGAGTGTTTTTCACTCAGTTAATCTCATCATTTTTTGATGCTTCAACATCCAAATGAACCACTCTCCCCTTTAATTCTTTAACCTTCTCATCTCCATTGACCCTTTCTTCCACACCACCTCATCCATCCACTGCCAGAAGCAGAGCCTAAATCTTGTTATTACCAGAAACTGCCATAACTCTAAAATTTTTAAATTGAAATCCCAAGCTATCAGTTCACTTGCTCAAATACTCTCTCTGAAGCCTTCTCAGACTATTCCAATCTAACATAGTCACTCAGTTCCCATCTATCACAGCCTAATTTAATTATCTGCACAGGACTTAATCACTCCGATATCCTTCATGTTCATTTATTCATTTTTTAATTACCTGCTACTCTCACTCACATGTAAACTCCATGCAGGCAGAGACCTTGTCAGTATTGTTCACCTTCGTTTCCCGAGCACATAGAATAATTCCTGGCACATAAATATTAGTTGAATGAATATATGAATGGACCTCATTAAGACTAATATATTGAGCTTACCACTTTCTCATTATCCTTCATCCTCCTCCTGTCTTCTCTTCCCTCTTTATCCAGCATATTTAGTGTTCAATCATTATAATCACTTTCTCAACTTTCTTGTCTCTCTATCCTTGTCAGTAAACTAGTCTAGCAAATCCTTGAACCCCAGATAAATTCAACCATTTACCTGCTCTGAATTTGCACCTGAGCAGTTGGAGGAACTCACACAATCCTGCTGACAGGTTGCATTTACATTCATGATCACAGATCTCAAACAGGTACTCAATGCTGCCTATTTGAAATCTACTACCTTTCCCTATTAGACCTATTTTCCAGCTTTCAAAGACAAAAGTTTTATATATTTTTTTCTCTCCTCAAACCTCTCATATCATTCCTCTCTACCCTCTCCCCTGATGATCTTGCTGCACACTTCACTGGGAAGGGTACCATCAGAAGTGAGTACTCCCTCCTCTTCCAGCTGACCTTCACCTGCATACATTTTCTCTTTCTCTTTCCTCCTATTATAGCAGATGAACTCCTCCTCTCCCTCTCAAAGACCAAACCTTCCAGTTATGCTATATTCCCCATTTCCTATTCCTTCTTCTTTAAAGACATTACCTCTTTAGTTATCCCTCTACTCTCTCTCTTGCACCATCAATCCTTCTCTATAGATTATCCCAGGCATTTACAAACATACCCTAGTATTTTCCATCTGAAAACAAACTGTTTTCACTTCACTATGCCACTGAAACTGCTCTTATAAAGGTCAGTGACTTCCAAGTTGTAAAAATCAGTACTCTTACTCTTCGGTCCTCATTTTACTGTACCTCTCAGAAGCAACTGAACTCTTGATTTCCATATCCCCTCCAGCCCCAAAACCTGCTGCTCAAAAATCTCCTCCATCTCAATAAATGAAAGAGTATATATCCTGTCACTACAGCCACAAACTTGACACTCTGTCCTATCAGCTCTATGTCCAAGATATACCTAAAATCCTTTTATACCTTTCCCTCTTCACTACTACCACATTAGTCTAATGCCACCATCATCTTTGCCTGGAAAATAAGAGCCTCCAATTAATCTAGTTTCTCTTCTTGACTCCCCCTTCTCAATGCAGCAACTACGGTCATCTCTTTTTTTAAATCCACATCTACTCTTATGACTCCTATGTTTAAAACCCTCCAATGGCTTCCCATTATACTTAGATAATAATCCTAAATCCTTCTGCATCAAAGGATACTATCAAGAAAGTGAAAAAGACAACCTACAGAATGGGAAAAAAGTTACAAATCATACAACCTGGTCAGGGTTTACTATACTGAATATATAAAGAACTGCTACTCAAAAACAAAAAGACAAATAACCCAATTTAAAAGTGGGTAAAGGCCATTATTTTTAAAAATAATAAAATAACAAGTGTTGGATATACATTAAATATATGTCCCAGAGACTTAAATCTTTGGTCTCTATCAGCTCATTTGCACAAATATTCTCTCTTAAGCCTTCTCAATCTAACATAATCACTCAGTTCCCATCTATCACAGCCTAATTTAATTATCTGCACAGGATTTAATCACTCTGATATCTTTCCTGTTCATTTATTCATTTATAAATTATCTGCAACTCCCACTCTCATGGGAGTGTGAGCTGCCAGTTGAGCCCTGAATCTCAGCAGCGTTGCAGCCAACACCTACTCTCCAGTTCTTTGGACTAACAAAATGATGATAGACAATGCCCGTCCCAAAACCAGAGTATCTACAACTGCAAGCATAACAGTTCCTTCCATCTGCCCCATAAGATCTAAGTCCCCTCTCAATCTGAAGCAGAGTAGACATCATCATCCCAAATTCCTCAAGACTGAGGAATGTACAAACATAAAGGGGGAATGCAAACATGAACCAAAGTAGACTTACTGTTACTGCAGTAACAGAAGAACTTGTAACATTGATGTAAAGATAGTGGTTACCAGAGGTTCTGAGTGGAGAGGGCGGAAAGAATAGGTGGAACACAGGACATTTGTAGGGCTTTGGAATTTTCTGTATATTTGCAATGACAGATACAGGCCATTATACATTTTCTCAAATCCTATAAAACTGTACAACACAAAGTGTAAAATCATAATGTAAACTACAGACCTTGGTTAATAGCAATGCTTCAATATTGGATCAATTGTAACAAACGTACCACACTAATATAAGGTGTTATTAATAGGGGAAAATGTAAGAGGAGTAGGGGGTGGTATATATGGGAATCCCCTATATTTTCAAAGTAAATTTTCTGTCATCTAAAATTTCTTTAAAAATAAGGTTTATTATTATTAAAAAAAATAACAAGTGTTAGCCAGTGTAGCAATTTGGCATTGTTTATAAATTCCAAAGATAGATACTGGATTATGTTTGTAAACTGGTCTGTTCCTCTGGGTGTGTTCCCCTTTGACTGTATTAAGTTCAGAAGTTTCACTTTTACTTGATTAAATTAAAATTAGGGCTTTGATTCAGCCACGTGATTGGGACGTTGAATCCCTGCCCCCTTGGTGGGTGGGCACTCACAGAGAAAATGACACAGCAGAAGAGAGAGTTTAGTTTTGATGCTGGAGCCCTGGGAAGTAAATACACAGAGAAGAAAAACACAGAGAGAGAGCTCATTAGAAATGGCAGTGGCCCCAGGAAGAGAGATGAACCTGGTAGTCTATAGCTGACCTTGTGAAGAGAGCAGAACAGCTGAGCTTGGGAAGACTAGCCCCAGGGAGAGAGACAAGTCTTATGACTGCCTACAGCTGAGATAGGAAGAAGTTGGGACCACGGAGCCTTAAGAGGAAGAAGGAAGGCTGAACCCTCGCAGACATCGCCCGCCATCTTGCATCAACACGTGGCAACAGACTGTGGACGAGAAAATACCTCTTATGGTACCTTGAGTTGGACTCTGTAGGGCCTGGTAACTGTAAGCTTCTACCCTAAATAAATACCCTTTATAAAAGCAAACAGATTTCTGGTACTTTGCAAACAGCTTGGCAGTTTATCAGAAAGTTAAACATAGAATTACCATATGACCTGTCAATTCCACCCCTAGGTATATACCCAAAAGAATTGAAAAAAGGGACTCAAACAGATATTTGTATACCAGTGCTCATAGAAGCATTTTTCACAATAGTCAAAAGGTGGAAACAACCCAAGGGTCTATCAACAGATGAATGGATCAACAAAATGTGGTATATGCACATGCAATGGACTATTATTCTGCTGAACAAAGGAGTGAAGTTGTGATACATGCTATAACATGGATGAACCTTGAAAACACTATGCTGAGCGAAAGAAGCCAGGCACAAAGGTCAAACGTTTGAGTCTACTTACATGAAATATCTAGAATAGTCAAATTCTTAGAGACAGAAAGTAAATTAGAGGTTACCAGGGGTAGAGGCAGGGGGAATGGGGAGTTATTGGTTAATGGGTATAGCATTTCTATTTGGGGTGATGAAAAGGTTTTGGTAATGGATGGTGTTGATGGTAGCACAACACTGTGAATGCAATTAATGCCACTAAATTGAATACTTAAAAGTGGCAAAAATGGTGTGAATTTTATGTTTTATGTATATATGTAACCACAATAATTTTAAAAATATATTCAAACTCCTTGTCCTCACCAACAGACTCCTCACTAACACTAGGCTTCAGTCACACTGGCCTCCTCTTGTCCTTAAACTTAACAAACTCCTTTCTGTCTGAGGACTTTTACTTAGTACAGAATCCAGGAACACATGGATCCTCCTGCCTGTACAACCTCATCTTGTATAACCTTCCCTCTTACTAACTACTCCCCAGCCCCACTGTTTGTTTTGCAGGTTCTTCTAACATCCCAAGATCTTCCTTGCTTCAGGACCTTCGTGTGAGCTTCCCACTACCTGGTGCAGGATCCCTCCCCCACCCCTCTTTTCATCATATGTCTCAGTATCAATGCTACCTCTTCAAAGAGTCCTTCTATGTTCATTCTAATTAAAGCAGGTCCTCCCCTGTTATTTTCTCATGGCACCCTTCATAGCCCTTTCTAAACATATATTTACCTATATATTGGCTGTCTCTGCCATTAGACTATAAATTACATTTGAGCCAAGTTCATCGCTATATACTTAGCATCTAATACACAGTATCTGGCATAAAGTAGTAACTCAATAAATAATTCTGAAAGGAATGCATAAACAAACATCCATCATTTCCTTTTGAAATTGCAATATCCCATGAGACAGTGTAGATGTTATCCCATATTATTGGTGGAGAAATTCAATAGTTTGCTCAAAATCACACTTTAAATAGTAGAACCAAAGTCTTCTTACTCTAAATCCAATGCTCTTGGATTATACTACTTGTCCAAACATGGAGTGTTCTTTGCTGTGGGTATGAATTCAAATATCATAAAAAACCAAGTAAGTCACATTTCCCATAAAAATATGGCAACCTGAATTCTAGGCTTTCTGGTTTGGAGAATTTCTCTGAGATAAATACTACATTTTCCTCATTCTTAAAAAAAGAATACCTTCTACATGTACAAGGGGACAACGAAAACAAGTTTGGGTATTCACTTTGTTTATTTCATACCATGTAATGTAATTCTACTGGGAAGATTTCCATAAACCAATAAAGTAAAGAAATAATAGCCCTACCTTATAAATCTCTCAGTAAGCTCAGGTGAGGCAAGTAAGGCACCTAGGGCACAAAATTTAAGGAGGTACTCTCAGGGTTGTGCCAGTGCAGAGTTGGCATCTGTACCACCCTGAGAGTAAGTACCTCCTTAAAATTTTCAACCTCACTCCTCTCACCTGCTTCCAGGTATATTGATACAGGTTTCCAATATCTAGTCCCCAGACAGATACCACAATTGCACTGGTTAAACAAATTAATAGAACTACCACTTTCCTGTTGACTCTAGCCATTGAACTACATAAACCAGGCTATTATTTGCCATGCCTCACATTTACATGTACGCATAATTCACTGAAACCGTTTTAGGAACCAGCATGTGAATTACTTAATATTCCATTTCATAAAAACCTGAAATATGACTAGCTCTTTGTGTTGCCATATGTGTTTTGGTGCATTTCATACATAAAAGTAGTAGCTATCGGGGAGCAGGCACAGCGCAGTTGTTGAGCACCTGCTTCCCATATACGAGGTCCCAAGTTCAATCCCTGGTACCTCCTAAAAAAAAAATAATAGCTATTATTGGTTGAGGGCCTACTATGTGCTAAGCACTGTTCTGGGCACAAGGGTTACAGTGGTAAAGAAGAAACAGTCCTGCTCTCATAACTTAACATTCCTTGGTTCCCTCAGGTTATTCGATAGGTTTTAGATTTTCCTTCAATAACATTTTTACCAAGGTTGAAAATAAAATGAGAAAGGACATTTATTGAGGGTATCTTTGATAATTCTGTACATGTCTAGCTTCTACTCCATCTCTTATAGTATTTTTCTTTAAATCTTTTCACTTCCCACAGCCATCTTCCAATTTCAGTTTTAAGAGAAGAGGTTTTAGAATAAGGGCTAGATTCCAGTCTTGGTTTTGCCACTTACTAGCTTTGTGACCACAGACAAGTTAAGTTAACCTCTCTGAACTTCCATTTCTTTTTCTGTAAGGTCTTCACACTGCAGCTATAGTAATATTTCAAAACTCAAATTTGATCAATTTCCTACCCTACCTAAAAACTCTTCAGAAGTTTCCCATTACCCTTAAAATAAAGATCAGAATCCTCCCCAAGGCTTCCAAAGGACTTGCATGGTCTTTTCTCTGCTTACCTCTCTGACAGATTCTTATCCCATGTTCCCCCTTACCCTCTTTAATCCAGCCTCTCTAGCCTTCTTTCAGTCTCTTAAATTAAGGTTGCCAGATTTAGCAAATAAACACACAGAATGCCCAAGTAAATACGAATTTCAGATAAACAAATAATATTTTGTGTAAGTATGCCCCCAAATATTGCATGAGACATACTAAAATATTCTTCAATGTTTATCTGAAATTCAAATTTAACTGGGCATCATCCTGTATTTTATCTGTTACCATACTTAAATGTGCCATCTCCCTCCTGTACCAGGCAGGGGCTTTGCACCTGTTGTTCTCACTCCCTGAGATGCTCTTTCCTTACCCCTCCTGCTTTTACAGGGCTCTTACAAGAAGTAAATGAGGCAAGATTTATAAAGGGTATATCACTGTACTTAAAACAAAGAAAATACTCAACAAATAGTATAATTATAATTCAAAGCTTTCTACTCTTGGTTTATCTTTTATATTATACCAATTTTGGCAGCAATGATGCTTTGTCTTTTTTTAATAGGTCATTCACAACTCTCTTTGGTTCTTTATAAGAGGTGGAAAATATCAATACACATACATAACATAGAGCATATCAGCTTATAAAGTACTTTTATATATGTGATTTCAATTTAGTCCTCACAATAATACTCTAGTATAGTATTGGTAATATAATTTTATTCATTTTACAAATTAAGGAATAACCAGATAAGATTTAAGTCAAACAATTGATAAATAGTGAAATCATTGCTCAAACCCAGGTCTTCTAGCCTTGAAAATTAAAATTTTGCAACTATATGACCTTATCTCCCTACTCATTTTCAATATATGACACACCTATACTGTTAATACTACTACTAACAACAGTAATAATAACAACAGTAATCAACAATAACAATCACAACAGCTAACATTTTATAACACTTTCTGTGAGCCAGGCATCTTCCTAAGTACTTTACATGTATTATCTTATTCTTATAACCATCTTATGAGGTGAAGATCCTGTTATTATTTCCATTTTCACATACATTCCGAGCCTCAGTTTCCTTAAGTAACTTGTTCAAGGTCACAATGCTGGTGTCAGAAAAAGGACTCAGAGCACCTCAGCCTGAGTTCTTACCCTCTTCACACTCTAGTTAGAATGCACCCATGGGAGTCCTAGAATAAATCCTGCTAAACCATTACATATAAACAGGCATACATCCAAGCAACAGCCTATCCTTCTTCTATGAAGATGACACCAATGGCCCAGAGAGATACCCTCCCATTTCAACTTATGGCAAAGGTAATGACTTCTTGATGAGCCAGCTGCATTTCCTGTACCTTTATTACCTTGTAAGCAGTAGTATGAGTTTATAAAAATGACTGGCCTGTCTTGAAAACAGAGTGAAACAAACTGATCTAAGCTTAGTACCAGAATGACATGATTTTCATTGGGAACTTTTAAAGCCACCTTCCCAATCTGATTGTCCATTTTACTGACTCAGAAGTTTTCCACTATTGTTGCATACACAAGTGTGTGTGTATACATACATAAACACTCTTCACACATCTCCCAACCACCCACCCCACTACAGATCTTGCCAAATGCAAAATCTACAAATAGCATTCATAGTTACTACTGCAAACTATTAAAATGCATAAGCTTATAATTTAGAAAATTTTGGATTTCTCAGAAAAACTGTTTGCTAGCAGCTTTGGAACCTCCAACTTGCCAATTAAAACAAGAAAGTAGGACATAGTGATAATGCAAAGGCTTAGCAGTTATGTATCAGAAAAACAACAACAAAAGAAAACATTAAATGAGTCCAAAAATTTGCATTATCTGTTCTCACACTTACAAGAAGAGTTAGAATTTGACAAGGGATCTAAATAAAATCTATGTTGCTTCAGGTCACAGGCCTTGGAGTCAAGATAGAGGTCGGTTTAAATCCCAGTTCTGCTATTTAATCTGTTTGTTTAATTTCTCTGAGCCTGTTTTGCCATAAATACAGGGATTTTACAGATCTACTTCAAAGGGAAATTATGAAGACTAAATTAACATATATGTAAATCCCTTAGCCCAATGGTTGGCACTTGGCACATGGTAGACCCTTGACAATCCAAATCTCTCTAATCCACCCCCACCAAGCCTAGAATTCCTATAGAAGTGTTACAGCATTACAATGACACTGATTTTGTTCCTTTCAAACCTAAAGAACTGTTTACCAAAAAACTGCTCTTCTTCGCCCATTTTACCCTAAATTCCCGATTTTCTCCTTTGGCATCCTAGCTGCAGTGTTCGAACAACTAGTCTTTCTCTCTAAGGTTCCAGAAATAGACAGCCAGTCTTAGCAGTTGAGGAGCAGGATAAGATGTTTCTCCTGTGTTCTTGGGTGCCCTCAATTGAGGGCCATTCAATTCAAGGTAACTCCATGCCCAAATGAATCTTTGTCTAGTATCTGAAGAGGAATCCACCTAAGTATAAAATCAATTTAATATTCACCATTTCATTTATTCATAAGTTATTTAACTAATATGACTATTTTCAATAGCTACCAATTCTTACACTCTTACTACATGCCAGAGTGTGCCAAAAGCTTTACATGTTGTAGCAGTTTGGCAGTTTGATACAGTTATGAATTCGAAAAATAGATATTGGATTATGCTTGTAAACTGGTCTGTTCATCTGGGCATGATTAAGTTATGATTAGGGCATTGATTGGGCCACGTCAGTAGGGCTTTGAGCCCCAGCACTTGGTGGGTGGGGTCTCAAAGATAAAAAGACATGGCAAAGGACAGAGTTGGAGTAGTTTTGGTGTTAAGAGTTCTGATGCTGAGAGTAAATGCTGGAGCCCCAGGAAGTGAACACACAAAGGAGCTTGGTTGTGAGGAAAGAGAGAAGGCCCCAGGAAAAGAAACAAGCTGTTTGCCTGATAGTCTACAGCTGGGCTTGTGGAGATAGCAGAGGAGCTGAACCTGGAGACAAGCAAGCCCTGGGAAGAGAAGGAACCCAGGAAGCCTGAACCCTCCTCACACACATCGGCAGCCATCTTGCTCCAACACATGGCAATAGACTTTGGTGAGAGAAGTAACTTATGCTTTATGGCCTGGTAACTGTGGACTTCTACCCCAAATAAATACCCTTTATAAAAACCAACCAATTTCTGGTATTTTGCATCAGCACCCCTTTGGCTGACTAATACACCTGTATTATTATTTCATTTAATTCTTACAATTGCCTTCGGAAGGAGATTATTCACTCATTCAACAATGAATACTATTGATTACAATCAGTTATTGATTGGTTGTTCTAAATATTAGGAATATAACAGTAAATAGAAGAGAAAAAATTCCTGCCTTCGTGGAGCTTACATTCTACCATGGGGAGTTATCAGAATGGTTGAGTAACCCACAGATTATTGCCCAGTAAGTAACAAAGCCAAGATGTAACAGCAGGTCCGTGACTCTTCAGCCTATCCTCTTCCCCACTATAGCACAATGTCTAGCATTTGCTGCTTAGACTTGCCTAGAGAAAGATTTGTTCAGCACATTCAGGTTCAAGTGTAGAATTATGGTGAAGCCATAAAAAGCAAAGAGAACACTTGGCATCCTTACAATGCTATTTGAGAAAATCATTTACACAGTTATCAAGCCCCAAATACATTACTGAAGACCAATTTTAAATGAACCAGGCTGAATAAAAACCCTCACTACAAATGGAAAAATACCTAACTCAACTGGAGATGATTATCTGGAAGCTCTTCTAAAAAAAAAAAAATCCCTCAAACTGGGGTTAAACCATGTTACTTGAATTTTCCTAATCTAACAAACAGTCAGATTCCAAGTACTGACCTATTCATGAACTTCTCTTGCTTCTATGTCAATGGCCCACCCAATGTGATGGAAATACTGCCTATTTCTGGTACAACATAATTATTTCTTTTTTTTTTTTTTTAACTTTTTTGTTTAATTCATTGGTAAAATGTCAAGATTGAAGGAGGAAACTACAGTATTTCTTAAGAAAGAGAATGTAAAATAGAATTTTGAGATAATTTTGTGGGTTTGATTTGTTTAGATTTTTGAAAGGAGAATTAGCATCTAAAGTATGAAGACAACGGAAATGGTTTTTAAGCTCAATCCAGCACGATAGCTGCAATCCTTATATAATGGGCAAACATTATCTAACGTGATAAAAATCCAGGTGCCCAGGAGTCATCTAGGCATTTACAGTATTGTTAGCCTTTTCTCACTGCCACCACCTCCACCAACAAATAGCTAAGAATTCCCTCAAGACTGGCCAAGCATTTCCCCATTTTCTTCTTTAATATTTCTTCAGTACAACATAATAATGATTAAAATATTACTTCTACTACTACTAATAATAGCTAACATTTAGAGAGCACTTACTATATGCCAAGCATTTTGCTATAGAGCTCATACGAATTGCTTCTTTAATTCTCCTAATAACTCTCTATAGAGTAGATATCCTATTATCCCTATCTTATAGATGAAGAAATGGAGGTGACTAGTAGTAAATGACAGAGCTGGGATTCAAACCTTTACTCTCAGGCTTCAAAGTCCACATATCTAACTGCCATGTGGACTACCTTCCCATAATCCTCCATTTAGAATGTGAAAACTCTTTACAATAGTATGTCCCAAACTCACTCTGAAGATTTTATATCCACTGCTCAGTTACAGAAAACAATCTCATTAATGAAACAGTCTGAAGCAACTTAACTCATCTATCAGACCAAAGAAGCTGGCTTACCCCTTCAGGCCAAATCCTAGGAGGACCTCAACAGTCCTTTCTTTATATGATTCCATACCAGATAAAGTGTTCAATTATCTAAGCGCTCACTGTGTGCTTAACACAGTGAGAATAAATGCTGAAGGATATAGGAAGCCAAGTTTTCTCTATGTAAGCTTATAGATTTATACTTGAATTAAGTTCAAAATAGACCTCCTGAGTGACATTTCTGGATGGCAGAGTGAGAAACTCCTGGGTTCTATGCCCCCACAGCAACACTGAAAAACCAGCAAACAATGACAAAATCAACTTTCTCAGAGCTCTGGTGCAATCACCAAATCAAGAAAAAGGCAACTTAAAAATGGT
>JAQZBX010075946.1:0-14516 GCA_029593785.1 Cabassous unicinctus
CAGATTCATGAAAACTTCCTTGTTTTCTACAAATGTTCTTATAAGTATCCCACTTAGTGCTGCAGCTACCTTATAGGAGAAAAAGAATTAGAATATTTTTTAACTCTCTCTCCCACAATTTCCATGTGATGTCAATGCCAGGTGATGTTGGAACTCAGCTACACACTGTCCCTATTGACACATGGAGTAGGGTGATAGTGGTGCTGACTTTCCATGTCTCCCACCACCTTCTGCTATGTTGATGCTGGTTGAAGGTAGGGGTAAAGCACCCCATGGAGAATCTCTGACTCCAGGAGTGGGAGGTATGGGGAGAGTAGTGATTAATCTTGATTCGCAGGAACTTGTACTATCTCTTGGTGTTGAATGATGGTGGAGGCACAACACTCCACTGCGCCCAGCTGACAGGTAGAGAGGACAGTGTTTGAAACCTAAGTGGTGTTTGTAGTGGCTCCAGGTGTCCTTGAAACTCACTAAAATTACTCTGGAGGTAAAATCCAAGAGTGCTTCCTGCATCCTAAGGTGGGAAGGATTATCAAATCAATGATCAGTTCCACTGATACTACTGCCTGATTCTGCCTGTGGGAAGAGAGAGAAAATGTTTATTTTTTCATAGCTCTGAAACAGCAAATGCAGAAGGGGCTGGAACAATTTCATTTCATAGTGGAATAAAGTTTATAAGGATCTTCACTATGGTTATTAAGTCCCAGCAGCACAACAAAGATAGATACACTTAGCCATTTGCAGATACCTCACATTAGTAACATGATTGTGAAATGCTGAGCAAAAGCTATTTTAGTAGGAAGTATTAAATGAAAGCCTCTGAAACGAAATCCTATGATCTCGGTGGTGGAGAACAAATACTGCATCTTTTGTTAAATTTTCAATGATTTAACTGCCATTTATAAGAATCAGAGCCTCCAACATATCCCCAATTATTTAATGTTTTTCTCTTTGAAAATCAAATGTATTGTGGAATATAATTGTGAATGGCCAAATAGTTATCTCAGTGGAAGCCCTTAATGTAACAACTTTGCTATAGTGGAATATCTTTACTGGAAGACAGAACACATATTTGAAACTTGGTATGTCATTTTTGGCTTGTGAATATGTTCCATTAATAATCATGTTTAAAGATGAAAATATCTTTTTTAAAAAAATGGAAGTAGAGAAACACAAAATTACTCATTCACTCCATAGATATTTTGCCCTCACTCAAAAAATTGTCTGCAATTTCCCTGATCATTTCATAGAAACCCACATAATTACCGCTAGAAATAATGACATTTATGCTAGTTGGAGCTAATAATTAAGTAAAATAAAATCCTCTAGACATCATGTTAACGTATATTTTTGCAAAATGTGTGAAATAAACTCTATAGAGCTTCAAAGACCTAACAAATTGGTGCAGGTTTTAGCATACCCATAGTTTAGAGAATGCAGAAATAATCATTATAAGATATAAAATGTCTTGTTCATTGTACTACATACTCATAGGAAAAAAATAATGTACATATTTTGATGTTTTCGATTTTAGAGGAAATATACACCACACCTGGAAATACTGCTGAGGGTCTTGCTTGAAGGATGACAGGGAAATCCATTATAATTTATTGGGTCCTAAAGAAATCTGCAGTGGACCAAATAGACAAGGAAAGCTGTATTACCATTAACGTGGAGGTTTCACCAAATCCAGTGTTTCCAAATATTCCATAATGATAAGGATGCTAGAGAGAGCCTCTGGCAGAGTCACACCCAGGTTTCTAGAACAAAGAGATGCTGCCTATGGCAAAGAACTACTTGCTCTTGAAAAATCAGTGCTATTAGTTCCTAGAAGACCTGAACACCTTCTCAAGGGAAACCAAGAGATTATATGCAATAACCTCCCCTCCTGAACTGGACTCTCACATTAACGAAGTCATATTTTCTGGCCAGGCCAATAACAGTGTTGGAAAAATGGAGGTGCTACATCTGAATTTAGGCCTGAGGACTTCCAGAATTAAATGTTGAGACTCCTATTTCAGATCATGCTGCATATCTCACTCAGCCCCCACCATAGAATCCAGGACTGGTATCTATGATCAATTGACCAAGAAAGACATCTTAGACATGTTTCAAAAATGAATTTATATGAATCACTAGTGTAAGTGCAAAAGTTGATTTCTGTCGTACATCTCCTTTTCTCATTGGGGGTTTCCCCGAGAAGCAGTCTTGAGTGTTAATGCACACACTTTCAAATGAGACAGAATTTGAAACCTGATTTTTGATCAACCTAATTAGGGTAGTGCCCTGTTGATAACATGATATCCTTTATGATGTGAGGGCACCCTAAGTGGATATTGCACTGGATATTTTTGTTTTCTAAAGGAATCAAATTAAAATAGAAGATTTAATTAGCATGCCATATTCAAATATATGCATGCATTTTAAAAAATCAAACTTTGAATAAGATTCATAGTTACTTGCAATAATATCAAGGACTTGGCTTATTGATTTCATTTCTTTCATTAGGCACTGCCTATGTTCTCAAGAGATTCTTGTCCCTCTAATTGAGACCATAACAGGACTCCCCAGGATGGAGTTTAATTTTTTTTTTTATTGTGTGGGTCTCCACCCACTGAGATAACATTCTATGACAAGATGAACACTTTCATATTCCATAGAAGCTTGCCCCAGGTGCCCTCTTTCCCAGATATCCTCCCACCCCAAAAGCCCTGCATCAGTAACCTTCTTCTGCCGTATTTTCTAAAAGTACATTCCCACCATTATTGTTTTAACCACAAACCTGCAAATCACAGAGTTCACCTAGTCCTTCCTCCAACCCTCCCTGCGGTTCCATGGACAGAGTTATCATAGGTTTCAAGGGGAGAGGAAGGATAGAATTCAATAGATGGAATATAGGGCATTTTAGGGCTTTAGAATTGTTCTGCATGATCTTGTAATAGGGATACAGGCCATTTTAAATTTCATCAAAACCTATACAAGTGTATACTGCAAAATATAAACCATTAAGGAACCCTTTGACCATGGTTAGTAGCAATATTTCAATATTTGTACATCAATTGTAACAAATGTACCATCCACATATAAAATGATATTAATAGGAGAGAGTGAAAAGGGGGAGGGTGTTGGGTATATGATTTATTTAATGTTAACTTGCCATACATCATCAATGAATTACATCTGGAGATGCAAGAATGAGTGAAGCAGGACTGGAGACTTGTGTGAGTTTTCATTTTATGAGAGAAATAAATAGCACTATTTAAGGTACCACATCCTAGATGCTGTGATAGATGTGAGTGAGAATTACTGCTGGAGAATAGAGGATAATGGGGAGATTTACCTGGACAAACAGTAAAGATTACATAGTTTTGATGAGGCTTAGGATGTGCACAAAAGAGAGTGTGTTTGTGTGTGTATAGGCATGGCAGCTGAATAATGATAACTGCAGAAGTTAGACTAGCAGGATCAAAGTCTTATTTACTGGGAAGACCTTCACTTGAATTTCTCAAGACTTCAGACTTCTCATAACAGGTAGAGGCATCTGTACCTGTGCTCACTGCCTGCCTAGAAATCAGGAACATATAAACATGAGCACAGCAGGTGTTCAAATCTGATCACAGAGATATACAGAAAAGTCTTTGAAATGGCTTTAGTACTAATTATTAATTCATCAGGACTCAAGGGTGGGCTCCTAAATCTCTCATCTTCTTTCTCAAAATTTACACTTGTTCTGTCCAATTCTAAGCACTATTCCAAGAACTTACGTTTCTTGATTTCCTTTACAACCAGAGGCAATTACTTCCCTCAATTCTTTCCCTCCAGACTCAAGGTCATTCTCCATATTTAGACCAAACAAACTAAAGGGAAACCTGCCACTGCCAAATACACAGAATTAGTTGTTACTTTATGACTGATCTTGCATCCCAGAAAAAACCCACTGCGAGAAGAAAAAAAAAATGCTAGTTTAAAATCTGAAACATTCGTTTGTGAAGAGTAATTCATTTCAGTGGATGGAGAAAAGGAAGAGTGAGTGCACACTTCACTTGTCACAATGCAGACAAGCTGGGTATTAAACTTGTATAATGACCTCAATGTGAAATTTAAGTTTTGGGTTGACTCATTCTCAATTAAATCATTTATTTCTGCCAGAGCAGGAAAAAGAATAGCATTTTTCCTCCACATAACTTAAAAATGAGGGTCAACCATAGGAATAATTAAATTGCCAAAGATGTGATGCACGATTGATGGTCTCTGCCTTAACATTTAGGTTGAAAGAAAATTTATGTGAAACAACCTTGACTGTCTTCTGTGCCAGCTTCTTGTCCTCCAGGGTAGGAAACTCTGGCTTAGAGATGTTGAATATCAGAAAAAAATGAACCAGGATGCAGGTTTGTTGCTTCTGTTCAAACAATCTGTCAGGTTTTTCCACATACCCAGATGAAGAGTTTGTGGACTAGATTAGCTTCTGTTTCTGTGAGCATTTGGATCTGGTTCCATATTATCCACACCTTAACCTGGGTGACATACCTTCCTCCCCTTTCCATGCTAAATACAATCCCAAGAGGCTGTGAAAATAATGTTATTTGCCCTAGAATCTAACTTTTTAAGGTATTTGAGAACATTTTCAGTTGTGCATTAAAAGTTTTATCTGGTACTCTCTGAGGCAATATATATATCTATACACACACTCTCAGTTTGTATTTTCTTCTATGTCCACGAAGGGGACTTTTCATTTGGTCCCCAAGATTAAGCCTCCAATGACTTCTTTTTTTGACACTGACTTTCAAGACAGGATATCTATACAGTTTGCTAGCATAGTTTTCCAGATCAGCTGAAAAGAGTGGAAAATGTGTCTACCAATGGCTGTCAGGGATAGGATTTCTGAGTTATCCTATAATACCTGTGTCTCAGACATTAATTGCTGCTTGACCTCTTTAAATACGACTATGCTTTAACTGGTGTCTTTCTTATCAATTTTATTGATGAAAAACATATTCATAAACATACAATCCATCTAAAGTATACAATTAGTGATATTTGGTGTCATCTCAGAGTTGTGCATTCATCACTTTTATTCAAGATTAGAGCATTTACATTACAGCACAAATAAACAGGAAGAAGGAAAACAACAAAACAAAAACAAACTGACAATCAGAAACCATACTCCTGAGTAATCACCTCTCGATCTCTCTATCCTTCTCCTTTCATATGTGATTTCTAATCTCTTCCTGTACATATATATCTTTGATTTTACATTTTATATAGATAGAGTCAAACAACATGTACTATTTTTTATCTAGTATCTTTCATATAACATACTTACTTTTCTGTCTGTCTTGCTTCACTCAACATAATGTCCCCAAGGATCATGCATGTAGTCATATGATTCACGACTTCATTTCTATTAATAGCAGAATAATATTCCATATTGGGTATCTATCACAATTTGTTTATTCATTCATCTGTTGATGGACACATGGGCTGTTTCCATCTTTTAACAATTATGAATAATGCTGCTATGAACAATGGTGTGGAGTTACCTGTTCATGTCCCTGCTATCAGTTATTCTGGATTTATATCTAGTAGTGGTACTGTTGGGTCAAATGGCAGATCTGTATTTATCTTCCTTAGGAACCAAAAGTCTTCCACTGTGTATATACAATTTCCCATTCACATCAACAGTGACTAAGCATAGCTATCTCCCTGCAGCCTCTCCAACACTTGTAGTTTTCTTTTTTTCATTTCTCTAACAGCCAGTTATGTTGAACATTTTTTAATGTGGTTTTTCACCATTTGTATTTTTTCTTTAGAGAAATGTCTATTGACATTACTCAATTTTTAATCGGGTCATTTGTTTTTCTACAGTTGCATTTTAAGATCTCTTTATATAAACTGGATATTAGACCCTTCTCTGATGTGTGATTTCCAAATTTTTTCTCCCAGTGAGGAGGCTGAACTTTGACCTTCTTCATAAAGTTGCTCATGGTGCAAAAGTGCTTAATTTTGAAGAGGTCCCATTTACTTATTTTTTTTTAATTTTGTTGCTCATGCTTTGGTTGTGGGCTTTAAGAGACATCCGCCTAACAAAAGATCTTAAAGATGTTTCCATACATTATATTTTAAGAAAGTTATGGTCCTGGCTTTTACCTTTATGTCTTTGATCCATTTTGAGTTGATTCTTGTATAGGGAGTTAAATAGGGATCCTTGTTCATTCTTTTGGTTATGGATATCCACTTCTGCCAGAACCATTTTTTGAAGAGACTGTTCTGTCCCAGAAAATTGGACTTGGTATGTTTTGATATTATAGTGACCATAGAGGTTAGGGTCTATTTCTGAATTATCAATTTGATTGTATTGATTAAAGTATTTATCTTTATGACAGCACCATTCTTTTTGACCAATTTGTAATACTCAGTTTAGGAAGCATGAGTCCTCCAATTATGCTCTTCTTTTTTTGGTTTTTATTTTGGCTATTTGTGGTCCCTTTACTTTCCAAATAAATTTGGTAATTGGTATTACTGTTTATAAAGTATGCTGTTGGAATATTGGTTGGAATTGTGTTGAATATACACATCAGTTTGGGTATAATTTACAATCATCATAATATTTAAACTTCCAATCCTTGGGCATGGAACATAGTTCTATTTGTTTAGGTCTTCTTATTGCAGTGTTTTGTACTTTCCTGGATACAGCTCCTTTACATCCTTGGTTAAATTGATTCTTAGATATTTGAGTCATTTATTGCTGCAGTAAATGGAATTTTTTTCTTGATTTTTGCCTCAGATTGTTCATTATTAGTATATAGAAACACTATGGCTTTTTGCATGTTGATATTGTATCCTGCAAATTTTCCTGAATTCATTTTTTAACTCTAATAGCTTTGTTGCAGAAATTTCATAGTTTTCTAAATATAAGGTCACATCATCTGCTAATAGTTTTTAATTTCCTCTTTTCCAAAGTGGACATCTTTTATTTATTTTTCTTGCCTAATTGCTCAAGTTAGAACTTCTAGAACAATTTTGATTAGCAGCACTGAAAGTGGGCATCATTGTCCTCTTCCTGATCTTACAGTGAAAGCTTTCAACATTTCCCTATTGAATACCATGTTAACTGTGGAATTTTCATATATGCCATTTATCATGTTGAGGAATGAACTTCTATTCCTATGTTTCACAATGTATTAATCAAGGGAGAAATTATGGATTTTGTAAAATACTTTTTGTGCATCAATCAAGAGGTTTTTTCATTCTATTTTTTAATGTGGTGTATTACATTGATTGTTTTTCTTCTCTTGAAGAACGTCTGCATATCAAGAATAAAACCTTCTCAATGATGGTGAATAATTCTTATATTATTGCTGTTTGATCTGACAGGCAGTATTTTGTTGACAATTTTTGCATCTATATTCATTACAGAGCTTCACCTATACTTTTCTTGTAGTACTTTTATCTGGCATTCTTATTAAGGTGATATTGACTTCATAAAATATGTTTCATAATATTCCCTCCTCTTCAACACTTTGGAAGAGACAACAGGATATGTATTATTTCCTCTTGAAATGTTTGGAAGAGTTCACCTGTGAGGCCATCTCATCCACAACTTTACTTTACTGGAAGATATTTTTATGACGGATTCAATCTATTTGTCATTGTTTTGTTAGAGTTTTTCAGTTTCTTGTACAGTCGATGTAGGTTGTTTGTGCACTTCTAGGTATTTGTCCATTTCAACTAGATTGTCTAATTTGTTGGTATACAGTTCCTTATAATATCTTCTTATCTTCTTTTTCCAGTCATAATAACCACCCTTCATTAGATTTGAAGATACAAATTTGCTAAAAGTAAAAGGACAGAAAAATCCATAACACACAGATAGTGTAATAGTCAGCTGAAAGAGTGTTGATGTATAGTACCAGAACTCTGTTGGATTTTATAAAGGGTATTTATTTAGGGTAGAAGCTAACACTTACTATGCCATAAAGAATCCAACTCAAGGTACCATAAGAGGTACTTTATCACCCAAAGTCTACTGTCACATGTTGAAACAAGATGTCTGCAAGGGTTCAGACTCCCTCCTTCCTATTAAGGCTCAGTAGTCTCAGCTTCTTCTGATCTCAGCTGTAGGTTGGCATAAGGCTAGTCTCTCTCTCTCTAGGGTTTATTTCTTTCTAGGCTTGGCTGCTCTGTTCTCTTCACAAGGTCAGTTGTAGACTATTAGGCTTATCTCTCTTTCTGGGACCATGTCTATGGAGCACTCTCTCTTCCTGCATATCTTCTTCTCTGTTTTATTTCTGTGTGAGAGTCTGTTTTATCCCCACCAAGGAAGTGGGACTCAAACCGACTCACCCTAATGATGTGGTCAATTTAAAGCCTTAATAAAGTAAAAGTGAAACCTCTGAATCTAATACAATCTAATATGCCCAGAGGAACAGATCAGTTTACAAACACAATCCAATATCTATTTTTGGAATTCATAAACAATACCAAACTTCCACAGATAGTAACTGCAAAAGAAATAGAGTAGAAAAATAGTAGTCAATATAGCCTTTAAGATAAAAATGTAACTAGAAATAAATAGGGACTTCTTATAATGATGCATGCATCAGTTCATGAAGAAGATATAACAATTATTAACATATATATTCCTAATACCAGAGGTTCAAATATCTGAATCAAAAATTAGCAGAAGGGAGAATTGGATAATTTAAAAATAACTGGAGGTATTAATTCTTTGCTGTCAATAAATGATAGCACAGTGGACTAAAGAAACCTGATTAATTTAGACTCTTTGAAAAACACTAGCAACTAACCTCAGTAACATTTATAGAAATGACAAAACAGCACAATGCACAATCTTCTCTAGCACCCAGGAAACATTCCCCAAAACAGACAATACGACATGGAATAAAATGAGCTAAGTAATTTTAAAAGCGGTGGAGTCACTTGTAATGTTTTTAGACCACAATGTAATAAATTACAAAATAAAGAGATTTGGGAAATCCATAAATATTTGGAAATTATAGACCTCTATTCTAGATATCTCATTGTCAATAAAATAATTCAAAATTATTTTCAAAAATATTTTCAAACCACAACCAATATATCAAAATGTATTTATGCAGCTAAACCAGTAGTGCTTAGCAGGAAATTTTAGCATTAAAAACCTATATTAAAAAAGCAAAAAATGTCAGATCAATAACTTAAGTTTCTAATTTAAATATAGAAAAATATATAATAAAAATTAGAGTGGAGATCAATATAATAGAAAACAGAAAAATAATAAAGGAAATGCATGAAACCAAAAGTTGATTATTTGAAAAAATATTAACAAATAAAAAAGAAACAGAAATTTTAGCAAAATTGACAAAGCCACATTACCAAAATCAGGAATAAAATAGAATATATCATCATTGATCTTACAGATATAAAGATTACAAGGAGGTTTTGAGAATAACTTCATGGCAGTGAATTAGAAAATTTAGGTGAAATGATAAATTACCAAAAAGACAGAAATTACCCATACTTAATCAAAGAAAAAATGGAAAATTTGAATGTACCTATAAAACACAGATAAAAGTATTTCCTAATTATAAAGCCTGGACTAGGATGGTTTCCCTGGTAAATTCTATGGAGTGTTTTAAAAGAAATGTTTAGAATTCTCCATTCTATTCAACAAAATAGTGGAGTGTGAATATTTCCTAACACTTTCAATTAGGCCAGTTTTATGCAGTGAGACAAAGGCAACGTGAAACAAAGTTAGAGGTAAAGAAAGCTACCACTCACTCATGAATATAGATGCATAAACAGCAAAATATGACAACCCAGAGCTTATAATGTTTAACATGAATTACGTACCTTGAACAAGTGAGACTTACCTTGGGAATGAAGGGTTGGCTTTATCTTTAAAAATAATTAATATAATATATCCTGTTAGTAGAAAAAGAGATGAAAATTACATAATAATCTCAACAGACACAGAAAAAGGATTCTACATAATTGAAATAACATTAATGTTAACAATCTTTGGGAAAACTAGAAAAAGAATGGAATAAAAGACAACTAACAGAATGGAAGAAAATAATTGTTAATGTATATCTGATAGGGGTTTAATATCCAAAATATATAAAGAACTGCTACAACTCAACGAAAAGACAACCCAAATAAAAAGTGAACAAATGATCTGAATAAACATTTCCCCTAAGAAATTATACAAATGACCAATAACCATATGAAAACATGCTTTGTCATCAGGAAATGCTAATCAAAACAAAAATGAGATACCACTTCACAACCACTAGGAAGACTATTATTTAAAAAAAAACAATAATAATAAGAGAAAATAAAAAGTATTAGTAAGGATATGGAAACATTTGGAACACACACATTTTTGGTGGCATTCTTAAGTGGTGAAGCCACTCTAGAAATCACCGTAGTCTTCCTCAGAATGTTAAACATAGATTTATCATATGACCTGTCAAACCCACTTCTTCTTAAATACACAAAAACATGAACATATTCAAATATACAAAAAATATTTGTATGCCAATGTTTATAACAGCATTATTCACAATTGCCAAAATGTGGAAGTAACCCTAGTGGCCATCAATGGAGAATCAATAAACAATATATAGTATATACAGACAATGAAATATTAATCAGATGTGAAAAACAATGAAGTTCTGATGTATGATAAAATATGTCTAAATTAAAGATATCATGTTGAATGAAATAAGCAAGATGCAAAAAGTAAAATATTGTATGAATTTGCTCATATGTAATATTGAGGATTAGCAAATTTCATAAATTCAGAGTAGATTACAGGTTATCAGAGGCTCTGAGGAAAAGAAGGGGAATTTATTGTTTATTGGGTAAGGGGTTTCTGTTTGATGTGATGAAAAAATTGGGGGGGAGGGATGATGGAAATGGTAGAACAATTTTTTTAATGTAACTGCATCACTGAATTGTACACTTGAAAATGATTAAAATGGAGAATTTTGAGTTCATATATATACAACTCAAAATTTTCCATATATAATCAAAGGCTTAAATGAACAAATAAAATAAAAAATAAAAATTGAATGATCACAACCTGATAAAGGGCATCTATGAAATCTTTGTCATGACTTTCAAAATTTTTCAGTTTGCCTTATCATCCATCTTACTTTCTTTCCATTTTTATCTTGCTTGCAGCTGCAGACTCTCTCCATTCTCTGGGATGGCCATTGTCCATCATCATCTCCCTGTCAGTTGTCCTGGGGTGAGTCCAATGAGCTGTAGAGCAACAGTTGCTGCTCCACCGAGGTTCCGGGCCCAGCTGGCACATGGACAGACTGACATCTCTGGACATATACCTACAAACTCCAAGTACAGGTTTGAATAGAAAGGACAGACGAGCCATGTGCAAGGAAGCTGTAATTGAGTCAAACTCTGTCACATACAGGAGCACAAACTCCAAAGTAGAGCCCACTGGCAAGGCACCAAACTCTGGAGCTATCCGCCCTCACATAGGACCTGGGTGTCTCCAGAGCCCTCAGGAACCCCACTATTTGGGGTGTTATCCACTTTGGAGTTCTACGAGATCCTTCTGAGATGTGCCCAAGTGTTACCTTTGGGATGACCTCAATCAACGGGTCAAAGAAAAAATTACAAGAGGATTCAGTAATATCTTGAGATGAATGAAAATGAAAACGCAACATATCAAAACCTATGGGACACTGCATTGGCAGTGTTTGAGTGAAATTTATAGCCCTCAATGCTTACACTAAAAAAGAAAGAACAAAAATTGATGATCTAACTGCACACCTATAAGAACTAGAAGAAGAGCAAACTAATCCCAAAACAAGCCAAAGGAAAGAAATAGTAAACATCAGAGCAGAAATTAATGAAATTGAGAACAACAACAACAGCAAAAAAACAATAGAGAGAATCAACACAACCTAAAGTTGGTTCTCTGAGAAGATCAACAAAATTGACAAACCCTTAGCTAGGCAGATAAAGAATAAATGAGAGGCAGCAGGAGGTGGCGGCTGCGGCGGCGGCGCCAGGCGGGGAGGGTGCAGGGGCAAGAGCGCCTGCCCCAGGACTCCCCCGACCACCCTCTGGCGGGAATCGTCCGCTGCCCTTTTGCACCAGTCCCTCAGTCCTCTCGGTTACAGGACCGCAACGGAAACCGGCAGGAAAAGCAGCGCCGCCGCCGCCGCCGCCGCCGCCGCCACAGCAGGAGCAGCAGCAGTGATGCCGGCGCGGTGGCGGGAGGGAGCTAGGCAGGCAGCCCTGGCGCCCTCCACAGCCCGTCGAGGACATGAGAACCTTGAAGATGAAGTGTAGTGGCCGGCCATGGGAAGTTGTCAATGACCAATCAAAAGCAATTTCAAAGCTGATCCTCTTATAACTACACGAGAATTTGCCAAAGACCTCAACATCGATCATTCAACAGTTGTTCCGCATTTGAAGCATATTGTAAAGGTGCAAAAGCTCGATAAGTGGGTGCCTCATGAGCTGATCAAAAATAAAAAATATTGTCGTTTTGAAGTGCGGTCTTCTCTTATTCTATGCAACAACAACAAAAAACAATGAACCATTTATCAATTGGATTGTGATGTGTAACAAAAAGTGGATTTTATACGACAACTGGCGACTACCAACTCCATGGTTGGACCAAGAAGAAGCTCCAAAGCAAATCACAAAGCCAAACTTGCACCAAAAAAAGGTCATGGTCACTGTTTGGTGGGCTGCTGCCAGTCTGATCCACTACAGCTTTCTGAATCCCAGCGAAACCATTACATCTGAGAAGTAAGCTCAGCAAATCGATGAGAAACACCAAAAACTGCAACAGTTGCAGCTGGCATTGGTCAACAGAAAGGGCCCAGTTCTTCTCGACAACACCTTCCTGCACATCGGAAAACCAAGGCTTCAAAATTTGAATGAATTTGGGCTATGAAGTTTTGGCTCATCCGCCATATTCACCTGACCTCTCATCAACCAACTACCACTTCTTCAAGCATCTTGACAACTTTTTGCAGGCAAAACACTTCCATAATCAATAGGATGCAGAAGATGCTTTCCAAGAGTTCGTTGAATCCCAAACATGGGTTTTTATACTACAGGAATAAACAAACTTATTTCTCATTGGCAAAAAAGTGTTGGTTGTAATGCTTCCCATTTTGATTAATAACAATGTGTTTGAGCCTAGTTATAATGATTTTTTAATTCATGGTCTGAAACCACAATTTCTTTTCCACCAACCTAATAGTTCATCTGGAATTTCCAACGGGAGTGAAATAACTTAATTTCATCTCCATTCTCATCAACATTCTTAGATTTTTGACAGTGCTTGGATTTCAGAATTTGGACATGGATCACTTCATAAAGACCACCAAACTGGCAATCTTATGTCAAGAAAACAATAGGATGCAACTAAAGCAGTATTTTATCCTTTACGTTTTTGCTTAAAGAGAAATTATTTTTTCCTTACATTGAATAAAGTACCAACTGACATTTCTCTGGAAGGATTGTCTCTTAATACCACCCCCCACCCCGAAAAAAGATTCACTCAGCTTTTTCTCAAAGATATTTATGGATTACATTGGCATACATAAGTTCCCTATGATAATCTATTCCACCTAGTCAGTTAAAAAATTTGAAGGCAGGGAATGCATAAGAATTGAGATAATAATGACTACTAATGTTAATGATGTCATTTTTCACATATATTTTTCAAAGTATTTTTATATTTCACCTTCCACATCAAGTTGAGGAGAAATATGCAGGGTATTGAGAGCCCCATTTTTAGATAGGAAAAGGAAACTTAACAGCTAGGTGATCTACTCAAAGCCACACAACTATCTAATAAAACCAGGACTAGTTCCATACTTTATTATTTATTTGTAGTTCCTAATATTTGATAAATACTTTAGAGTTCACTTAGACCATTTAGATGCATGATATGATGCTCAGAATATGAGGTAGAGGGAAGAGGTATATTTGCCTACCCCATGGGGGTGCTACCAAGGGTTTGAGTTGGAACTCAAGTCCAGGCACTTGCAGAAGTATTGCAAAGCAGATGGTTCTTTACCTGCCTAGGGATATTTATGCATCTGTCCACTCTCACTACATTCTCCTGGCAACTACTGCTTCTCTTCTAATCCAGAAGGCAAGAGCAAGAACTGAGATATTCTTACATGACCCCATCCCCACAATCACAGCTGAGTGGTTCAAAGGATGGGCAACTATCGAAGTGAGGCCAGAGTCTCAAGAGGAAAAAATCATCACTCTCCCTCCAGTGAAAAGAGCTGTGGGATATTAGTTTGGGAGCTTCCAGCAAGCAGGCTTCCTGCCAGTAGAGGAAGCTAGTGTCAAAAATAAGGAAGTCATGGACTAGAGTGGACTTAATGGTATTCTGTTGTAGACATATTAGGATTCAAGCAATGGAAGAAATTAAAACAGTGAGGTGAAGCCAGTGGCCACTAAACACTTTCGGGGCACGGAGGGGAAAGGCAGTTGTAATACAGGGGCTTTTT
>JAQZBX010075947.1:0-14515 GCA_029593785.1 Cabassous unicinctus
GAAACGGACACAGAGAGTTGCCCAGCGAATGGACACAGAAACAGCAAAAACGGGGCGGGGGGGGGGGTTGTAAAAATGGATAAAAGTAAATAAATAAATAAATCCTTTAAAAAATGTATAGGGGAGGAAGATTCGGACTATAGTTAGTAGTAATACTTTGACGATGCTCTTTCATGATTTGTTAACAAATGTTTCACAACAATGCAGGGTGTTTGTGTGTGTGTGTGTGTGTGTGTGTGTGTGTGTGTGTGTGTATGGGAGCCCTGTATGATGTTATGCATGTTTGTTTTGTAAGTTCACGATGTTTACTGAACACTTATAGTTTATGTATGTCCATGTATGAATGATACACTTCAACACATTGTTTAAAAATAACAACAACAACAACAACAACAACAACAAAAAAACTACAAAAACAATATAGTGGGGGACACAGGTCATTAAATAAACACACAAATGTATATAATTGCAAAACAAAAAACAAAACAAAAAAACCCACACAACTCCTAACCAGGTTGGATACTTTCCTAATCTGTAAAGTTAAGAGTTTAGGTATATCAAGATGAAGGAGACACAGTTGCTATTCTTAAAGAGATGGTTGCCTTGTATCTATGCAGAGCATTTCTGGTATGTAATAGCTATGCTTCTGTAGGAAGGTTCATTATGAACATAGTGCTTTTCTCTGGATGGTGGCTTTAAGGAACGTGAAGAGCCAATGCTGCTGTCTACTTTATTTGCTATAACTATTCATCTGGCGCCATGGTTTCAGTCCCCACCCTGTCGCCAAAAAATCATTTCTGGCTTTCATATCGTCACTTGTGAAATTCAGGGAAACCATTAGAGGACTTCCCACAGTGCTTCACAACATTTTAAGATTTTAAGATTCTTTTTTTCCTTGTATGTCTCAGTGAGGTTTTTCCAGTATTCAAAAGCAATGTAGCCTGTTACTTCATAAAATAGTATATCTTCATTTTAGGAATGAAAAATACAAATAAGACAGACTTTTTATTAGATATGACACTGGTTCTTTACTTCATTTTTAAAAAATATTTTCCTAAATTAGCTGAAAGACTTATCTTAGGTCCTTCAGTCTTTGTGGATGACCTTTTTTTCCCCCTTCCTTTCAAAAAGCACAATTGAACTTCTGTCAGAATTTATTTATTTATTTTTTACCATGTGTGAAATTTGATTTTGGGTATGCTGGCTAACACTTTAATTCTTAGTTAAATGTTCGGCAATTTACATTATTAACTAACATTAAACCAAGTAGCCATTATGTGAAGGTTATTGGCAATACATGTTCTGCTCCCTTTGGGATCACATTACCTCCATGTTCTTCCTTAAAATAATCTTTTTGCATAAGAGACTGAGGCAAAAACGGGCTAATTCTCCATCATGATTTAGCACTGAATCATTCGGTTATTCTCTGATGCTGTTCTCAGACTCAGCAATGTCCTCCGGCATTCTATGCTGAAGTGCACATAACAGAAATCCCTAGTGAAATTTCATCAGTACTTTATGTGATGCCAAAATAACATCAACACTGTAAAATATGCTTCGTTATAATCTTCCTTGCCCTTCTATCTCAGCTGTCAAAGATCATCCAGATGGTTTGGTGAAAAGTCCACCTTTACTCCCAAAGGGTACCCTTCACATTGCTACTTGATAATCATTTTTAACTTTCATTCCTCATCATATTTATTAGTAAAACAGCTTTGTTTTGAGACGTGGCATAGAAACAATTTTCTCCAGATCATAGCGCTTTCCTGGGGGATGGGAAGAAAAAGAATTGTCATAGCCCACGTAGTCTCAGTGGCCTTAATTCTAGTGTAGAATATTGTGGGGAAAGGAAGAGAAGGTTGACAGCATCACCAAAGCAAAGAGAAACCAATTCCTAGGACAAAGCTGTCCAACAGAACTTTCTGCAATGATGGAAATGTCCAAAACTGTAGCAATTGGGTGCTTCAAATGTGGCCAGTGTACTGAAAAAATAGATTTTTTTATTTTATTTAATTCGGAATAATTTAAATTTAAATAGTCAGCTGTGGCTAGTGGTTAACATATTCACAGCACAGCTCCAGGGAATAATGTAACTAGAAGTAGGGCTCAGAGACTGGTTAAAAGTTTGAGCTTAAATCTTTGCTCCACTTTCTCCTTAACTTTTTCTCTTATTGGAACATCGTCAGTTGAAAAGGGATTGAAGAGAGAGAAAATCCTTCCTGATTGAAACTTGTGAATCAGGGACCTGACCGTCCTAAAGTTAGCATTAACTTTCTAAAGTTAGTATTTAGTCTCTCTCAACACTCTTTGCTCCTTCTCAACATTTCTCTTTTGTCCCTATTTCATTTTTGGCATTGTTAAAAACACAAAATGTTGGAGTTCTTCATAGCACACAGTTAGCAATGCTCAAAGTACTTGCCTTTGTAATTTCACATTCTCTGTAAGGTATTTGTGAAAATAAATGGTGTGACCAATTAGGAAGGAAAGATTGACCTTTTTATGGACCAACATGAGTCAGCCATCTTTCATCTGATGAAAGATGCATGATGAAATTAAATGACATAAACCTTGCCTTTGGAAGCAACATAGAAATTTGAGGTATACCTAAGTAACAGTGGATTGTAATTAAATATCAATGGCAGCGCTTCTAGCATTTATGTTAATGGAAATTAATAATCAGTGATATGACAATCAGTACCTATGTCAGCCAATGAGCATTGTACTTTCCTTTTAACAGTCAAAATAACATGAAACAGCTTTTGACTTACTTATGCTTCCTTTTTGCTTTTCATTTCTGTATGCTGTCAACATGAATGGAAAAGTATGTTTGAGCTTTTCTCCACCTTTCGCAGAATTAGGGTTGATGTCTTTATTTTGCATCTTCCTCGAGATTGTGCAGGTTTACATATAGCTAGCGATAGTTAATAAAATTGTGCCTCTTTCCTTGAAGGAGTATACGAATATGGGCTCCCTAACCCCTCTTTTGGAGATCAGTGCCCCCAAAGCCCAGCTCTACCTTTGTTAAATCTAAACTCATAAACAAGGGTATCAGAGTACCATGAGCAGTAAAAAAAATAAAACCTGTAATGTCTGGCTGAACACACTGTCCTTCTGCAGAAGATGATTTATAGTTTCTTTCTTTTGCTGAACTGCCATACTCTACCTTTTGCCCTCCTTTTTTTTATGGGAATGTGGGCGATTCATACCATTCTTTGTTTTATTAATGACTCTCACTGATAGTGATAAAATGTGATCCCAATATAAATTAATTAAAGATTTTCATTAAACTTAAATCCTGGAACATTTTAATAGACTGTCTCGATTGTTTTTGTTTTAATTTGTGAAACACAAGGCTTCTTGAATCAGGATTCCTAATATTTTCCTAGGAATGAGACCACATTATAATCTTAATTAGTCCCTCAAGCTTTACAGACATTATTTTATTTTTATGTCTGATGCCAGTTTAGCATAAATTACTTTTGCAGTAATTTTCCTTTAGAGTTCAGGCTTTTTTTTTTTTTTTTCATCTTTGAGGTTAGGCTTGAGGTTTGTGGAGAATATGTTTGGGGAAGACAACTGTTATATTAATCATATCATATTTAATCTGACCCTCTTTCAGAGCTACTTGCACACTAAAAATGAGAAGGGCATCAAAACTAAAATAATGTCTATAATCCTTCCTTTATACAATACAAACATTTAATTATAGAATGTATGACAAAAAAGTTGTTGTTGCAAGACTATTGTTCACTTTGCTACTATCAGAAGTTCAATTTTCAGTCAGAAAGTGGAATGTTATCATTAAGCAACTAATTTAGTTTCATTTCAAAACTGTCAAATTACAAGGGGGAAGGAGGCCTTTTTATTGTAGGTATGATTTTTTTTGTTGTTGTTCTTTTCAAGACAATTGAGAGTAGTTCTATCTCCCTGAGGCTATCCCAGTAGGCTATTGATATAAATCATTTTGACTTTATTAATATTCTGTATTGATCTATAATTAATCTAATTGTTGAGAGGATATTAATGGATTCCATTAGTCCGTTTTCTAATTTCCACAAATTCTGAGGACAATAAATCTTCACTTCATCTATTTGTAGGAAAAAGCCAGTCCCAACAGAGCCAGTTGAGAGAGGACAAAGGAAATTTCTAGCAAAATTCATCCACACAAGTAAGAGCTATTCAAATAGTACTAAAGTCTCTTCTTTAAAAAATATTCCTTAAAAAATAACAACTGTTGATAATAGTATATTTCTGAATACAAATTTGTAAATTCAAATTTGTGCAAAATCTTTCCTGTAACACTAGGGGTGTATCCTTTAAGAACGAGATAGGCCTGTCCTTAATCCCCAATCCCACTAATCTTTACCACCCTTACTTGAGAGTGTTATAAGATTTCAAGCAGTGTTGTCTAGGAGAGATACCTTTGCAGCTAAAACAATAAAGCCTACTTATCAGAGTTATTGTAAGAAAAAGAGGAAATGTCTGTTAAACATCTAGCACAGTGCCTGGAACACACAATAAGTACTGAATATATAGTAGCTATTAATATTACTGGGGCTATCTTATCATCTCTAGTAATTTAGACAATAGTGGCAGGGGTTGTGAAGAAATGCTTTCTGTTACCCTTCATTGAGGGTATTCTCTTAGCTGTTTATCTTATAGCAATAGCAATAATAGGAAACCAAACATAATCTTAATGAACCCCAGAGCAGATTTGATGGAATTTTTGGCTAAATATTTGTAACCCAAACAATCTAAAAATCCTAAGAGGGAACGTGTAAGGTTTAAGTGTTGAATTTAGAATGTTGGAAGGACCATGAGAGATTACGTAGTCAATCCCATTATGATTCAGAGAAGGAACCTGATGCCCACGGAAGAGAAGGTCTTGCTTAAGATTCCAAAGCTATTGAGTTTAACAAACCAGAAAAATAGCTGAGATTTTTCATGGCACCCAATCTCATATTCTTTCCAATACATCACAATGTTCTTGCATTAATATACACTAATTTGGGAATCTATTAACCTATTAGTAAATGCTAATTTGCAATATGTCATTGTTTGGCCTTAGTGAATATTTATTGACTGCCTGCAATGTGCAAAAAACTGTGCTTGGTGCTGGGAACGGTGTGAAGGTAAATAAGAGCCTAGTCTTCAAAAAAGCTAACAAGCTAAGAAAAGAATATATATACATATATAAATATGTATATTCCTTATATATAAATTTACATCATGTGGAAGACTTGAAGCTCCATATTGTCCAATCTCTATGTAGTGAGACTTACAAAGAAACAGCAGTGTTACTGGCTCTTTGAATTTCAAAGATTCCTTAAGGGGATTTTAGACGACACATGTAAAAAGCTTCCTAAAATCTTTATTAGGACTTTTTTTCCTCTTTTCAAATTTCCCACTCTAGCAGGCACTAAATCTCTTCATCTCTCTCTCTCTTTCTCATCCACACAGCATCCTCAGCAGTCTGTATTCTCCTCTTCATCATCATCTTCTCTACATACTTTCCTTTAAAAAAAAAATGATGGTAATCCTTTTGTCAATTGCCTTTTTTTTTTTTTAATTAGCCTTCCTTTCTTCCTAAACTCTTCCTAGAATCTTGGTGAAGTCTTTTTTTTTCCTGCCTTGTAATGAACAAATGTGACACAATGGGTGAATCTTTGGCATCAGAAAATGAGAGATCTTTGAAAAGACTGTTCTATGCATCATTAGTAAAGATGATGTTACTAAACAATATTTCTCATCATGACCTTGATTAACAAGTTGCTTGTAGATATTCATGAGATGTATAGCCAAGCTTCAGTCTTTCCTCATATACTATTCTCTAAAGCTTTATGGTTATGTGAACCACTAATATTTCTAGTGTGCTGAAATAGAGAAAACAATATTCTCTTAATAGTTTGCACAACAATTCCTCTCACATTTCCAAAAGGAAAACTGCCTTTTTGGAAAATTTATTTATATGCCTGTTTGGGGCAGAAGCTACAGTTCTAAAAGAGCTAATCATGTTATAACTGGGATCAGAGAATGGCGAAGATTTGGGAGGGAGGACAGAGCTACTGAGAGGGTGGGATAGGAGTCCCTTGGGGTTATTTTAAATTGTTTAAATTTGAATAAAATCCCTCCTGACACATGCCTCATCCAGGGAGCCTGGTGTTGTGAAATCAGATTTTGGGATTTCCAGCATATTTTTCATTAGAGGCAGAGTTCTCATTTGTGTATTGGTACTTTAGGGTAAACAGCAAGCAAACTCTAATAGGTGTCACCTTTTCCCAAGAGAATGAATCACACTTGTCCCATGTATTCTTATTTGGTAATGGGAATGTGCAAATTATTAGGCAGATATCTTCTTCTCATTTAGAATAACTACAAAGGTATAGGTTCAGGAATTACATAGCTTGATAAATTGTAAAACCTGCTACTTTAAAAAAAAATTGCAATGCCTAACCCTTTGTTTTTCTCCATTGTCACTGACTTGTGAATGTGGTACTCCATCAAAGGATGCAATTGAATTTATTTGAGCAGATATTTATCAACATTGTTCTAAGAAAGAAATGCCTGGTGATATTCCTTTACAGATTTCTACTGACAATATATATGTATGTTGTAAATATAAATTTTGTTGGGTCATCCTTTTCCCCAAAGCTGTGATTCATTGCAAGTCACCTTCATTACTTGGGGAGTAGAAAACCATTCTTGATTATTCCCTTAAAATTTCATGTAGGTTTTATTTTCATGAAATGGTTGGTGTCTGCCTTATTCAAACATTTTCAAAATTCATTAGTGGGGATAAACTTATCTTCAGAGAGAGAGTGGTGACTGAAATGCATGTGAAAATATCAGCTTCTGCCTGATAATGTTCATATTCTTAGAGTCATGTCCCATTTTCATGCAGTCTTTATCCTCAAAGTTTCAAAATAAATTTTCCTTCTGTGCTTTAAAAATCTAAGATATAATCATTTGTAAAGCCTACCATTTCTTTACGACAATAAGAAAGAAAAAAACATGCTACCCCAAAAACATAGACACACCATCAATTGTAAGACACATCCCAATTTTAGAGACATTAAAATGTAAAGTGTGTGCACCTTAGAATTAATGTATGCAGTATTTTTCTTATTAGTAACACTCTCCCCCAAATAAAAGCAAACCACAAAGCATATCGTTTTTAGTTGACTTGGTTGATCAAACTTAATTTGATTCATTTTAATAAACAAGAAGAGTGACTAGAAGTAGGAGGTTTCAAAACATAACAACCAATTTATTTAATATGGATGAAGCTCTGCTGTAAACATAAAAGAAAGATGCAGAATGTAAGTTGTTGTCAGAACCTTTAGTATATTTAGTGCATTATTCTAACTTTGGATAAATGTGTTTTGTGCTATGGAAAATGCAGTGATGTGGATCTGGAAATCCTTATAGCTATGAAGCATTACTAATTACAATAAAATGTAAGGCAGTCTTGTAAATAAAATATGAAATCTGAAGCAATAATTGTTTTGTGTGACCTATAGGTTTACTCCATGGGAATGATAGATTAATACATTTGCAAAACATTTAATTTCTGCATAAGCATGGCAGTTTTATCTTCTTAATAGTGGTTTGCTTCTCTGGGAGTATAAATATATAAGCATACACAACCTCCTATTATATAAATTATTTTGTGGAAGAATATTAAGAACTTTCCAAACAACATAAACTTTTTGAGGTCACCAAGGTACCATTAAATAAATTATTGCCCCACAGCCTTAAATGATATCTAGTAGCCAGGAAGAGTTTAATGCACCTTTCAAAGTGCCTAATTTACTCCCAAGGAGTAACGGACTGGTGGACAGGTCCTAGATGATAAATTACACATTGAGATGCATTTTTCCAAGTGATTGGGCTCAGGGTTGTCTCACTAAAATTAATGCCTCATGTTTATTTCATACATGTGAAGGAAAAGATCTACAAATAGTTTCAGAAGTCTAAAACAATACCATTCCACTTACCTAAATGCAGTAAAGGGTGAGGCAAATTCAGTTACATAAAATGGGATTGTTGGAGATAAAATTGGTCAAGGCAATTGAATGAAAATCGCCCTACTTGTAGTTAGCAAGGGTCACTCAACAAGAAAACATCAGTCTAAAATTTCATCTGAAAGACAGCTACATTTTTTATAATCCTTGGGTGTTCCAGAAAGGTCTTCCCTGTAAGAATTTAACTTGTCCAACCTTGTAGAATCTGTGATACCTGCCAGGATCACAAGTCAAGGTGGTATGTCTCCAGGCCATGAATGCTATTATTTGTATTTATTGGACAAAGTCTATTGCAAGGAAATTATAAAATATTTTGCCTTTTGAAAGCTTTTCCTATGTTAACCTTTATGATCTCAGAGAAGTTGCATAAATGTCTGGTATCCTACTTATTAATTGCCTTTCCTTTGGGGAATGATGAAAGAACCTGGAGTCATTTCTGAATCCTTGGGGCCCTGAACTCATCTGACCCTCATGTCCAAATATCCTCCCATCCTTGGAGTCAGTCATGAGTTCCTGGCAGCTGAGCTAGAATACAATCAGAGTGGCAGACATCATGACTTCCTCAGAGTCTTTGCTCCCTCTAATTCTGACTCATGGTCTTTGAACTAAATTTCCATAATAATTACTAAAATCTTTTGAGGAATTACTTATATGCCAGCCACTGTTCAAAGAATTGTACATATTTGACTTATTGAATCCTTACATCAACCATTTGATAACAAAACTAAGAAACAGGAGTTGTGACTTTGCCCAGGTTACAGAGCAAGTCTACCCAAGCTGTCTTACTTATAAACCAGTCTATTATAACTCCTCTACTATACTTCAAATCCCGCCCCTCCCCCCCCCCTTTTCCTTTTAATTTATAAAGTTCTTTGGATGATCCCATTAGTAGAGCTCTGGAGGCCTCATTCCACTAATCTTCCATAAATGTCTGACTGAGGTCCATCTCCATAGAGGTATGACACAGTTTCTCCTGTCATGTTGTTGACAAAAATTAAGATGATGATGACCATTTCAGATATCACCATGTCTTTTGTTATAGGGAATAATGTTTAAACATACATCATTATATTCATTATACTAATCAAATTCCACACCATATTTAGAAGCAATGTAACTGCATTATTTAAAATTATGGTATATTTAAAATATTGTAGCTTGGACATAGTCTCATTCCTTTTTTAAAAAATTAATGTTGGGCTATGGAATTTTTTTTTACAAACTGTTTTTCTCCAATAGAACAACAGAGCAGCTTTGTCAGTCTGTGTAGTACACATGTTGGAATGTCTAGAACAAATCTAAGTTCAAACCATAACGTGGCTTTGACAATATAAAATCCTATGAGATGTAAATAGCTAATCAGTTATGGTCCAAATATCACTGACATACTATGCTGGCAATTAAATTACCTCCTCTTTTTATAATGAAGACTCAAAATATGGGACAATACTCACAATTCTATATGAAAGATTAGAATTCAAAATTATATATGTGTTTATATTTACAGCCATTAAAAATGACTGTGCATAAGCAAATACACAAAAGCTGGAATGGAATGAACTCCAATCAAATAGGTGTCTTAGGGGTGTGAAATTTTGGGGCAAATGAAAATATTTTTTTTCAAAAGGTTTTGTTAGTTTTGTAACACAAGTGAACAAGCCCATGAAAATAGAACTTAATAACCTAAAAATTGGTCTCAACAAACTTAGTAGTTACACAACATGATGTATTTAATTTTTTTTTAAGATTTATTTTATTTATTTATTCCCCCCTCCCCTTGTTGTTTGTGCACTCGCTGTCATGCTCTCTGTGTCCATTCACTGTGTGCTCTCTGTGTCTGCTTGTCTTCTCTTCTCATTTTCTCTTTGGGAGGCACTGGGAAAGGATCCTGGGACCTCCAATGTGGGAGAGAGGCACTCAGTTGCTTGAGCCACCTTAGCTCCCTGGTTTGTTGTGTCTCTCATTGTCTCACCTCTGTCTCTTTCTGTTGCGTCAGCTCTCCATGTGGGCCAGCTCTCCACGCGGGCCAGCTCGCTTTCACCAGGAGGCCCTGGAAACGAACCTGGGACCTCCTATATAGTAGACAGGAGTCCAATTGCTTGAGCCACATCAGCTACGTTGTATTTAATTTTTGAAATTGCTTTCTTAGTTATGTCTATTAGCAATTTAATTGTTAACTACATCTCATTTCTTACAACCATATTGTTCTCTGTCCTTCTATTGAAATTCAGAGGAGTGAAGTAAGGTGAGTGGAATGGTTTAAAGAAAGAAGATAAGCAGAGATCATATCATGACTCCTTTGGGATTATATAAAGCAATAAAACTCTACAAAGCTGTTTTTACTGGCAAATTTTCTAATACTGGCCTTTGACTTAGAGCTTCACTGGCCAAAAGTTGGCAAGGCAAGTTTCTGTGCAATATCTGTGAATAAAAGTCCCTGAGCTGACTAGGGGAATTACCAGGCTGTGTCTTAATTTTATTAGTACTGCTTTAAAGATCTAGTAACAAAGGTCCAAACTAGGTTCCCTTAATTCTACCTAAGATAGTTCATAAATGCAAAGGCTAAGTTCACAATCAGACACTTTATTTCGAAGGAGTCTCTATTCTGGGGCTGAGAAATAGGCAATATATGGGCAGCCACTCTTCCTCTTTTACCCAAGGCAGACATCAATATCTATCTTGCATCTTCATGCTATTCCCACACTGGTTTTCAAATTCTTTTCAAGAAACACCCTAGGCAATTTGTACCAATTGATTATAGTTTTCATATGAAATAAAACTATTTGACACTTACTGCTACTCTACACTTAATCCATTGGTTTTTCAGATGAGGAAACAGACACATATAGGGAAGTAGGAAAAGAATCCTAAATATTTTCTATTTGCAAAGCACTCTGATAGGCATATGGCATGTGATCCTATGAAAAGGTTAACATTCCCAAGGGAATCAAGCCTCAGAGAGGCTAAGCAATGTGTCCAAGATTGCAGTGCTTGTTAGCTAGAGATCCACAACTGCAATGCAATTCTCTTGACCCCAGCCTAGTATATTTTGCACTACCATCAAGCTGTAAGATGATGTTATTCTTTCTCTGAAGGAATTCATGGGTGATGTTAAAGGAATCTTTCTTAGGTCAATGGCAGCCCACTTATCTCCCCCATGAACCAGAAGAAACAGAATCATAAATAATAAACCATTTTGACTAGCAGCCTCCTGGCACCTAAATATTAATAGTGTGCATATGAAATGCTTTTACATAGTCATATTAGAGGTATTAAATGAATGTCAGGGCTTGAAAAATTACTACCTTGGGTCACTGCTGGCCCCTAAATTCTACAGTCCGGCTATTAGATCAGTGATTTTCAGACATTCCACTGTCCTGGACTTTTCTCTCCAGGAAAATCAGCAACCTGGGCAGCTCAATCCAGGATATTCTCCACAGTACAGAGCAGATTCAGAGCCCTTGGCTTGGTGGAGGGTGGATTTTACAGTCAATGATTCAAGCATTTGTTCCTTTCACCAGCTCCTTCTGGGAAGACTGACTTCCCAAGAGGGAAGTCTGATTAGGAAAAATTTTCAGCTTCTCTCCTCTTAGATAAATCACACTGTGAATTACTTTTGTTGAATTCCTTTCCATTTGTTTTCTATTTAATGCTTGTTTCATTCCCTCTAGGTCTTCTGCATCCCTTCTGTAGTGTAAATTCTAATCTGCTTTCAAAATGAATGTGCAATCAAAAAAAGAAATATTAGGAGGAAGGGCAGAATGAAAAAGAATCCAGCTAATCTTGATTGCATATTTAAGGCTTATTTAAGAGCTAAATCTTTGTCCACATCTCTATGTCCACGTAACATATTATCTGACTTCGGTGAAAACAAAGGCAAACATACCATTTCTTTTTCTTGTTAATTTCAAGCAAAATGCAGAAAATGCCACCAACACATCCCTAGACCTCTGCCAATTTCCAGGACCCTTTGCTGCTTTGTCAGTACAATTTCTGCCAGTCTGACCTTATCTCCAGAGCTGTTTTCTACTCTTTCTTTACCAAAGAGAGGCATGAGGGTGGAAAGGAAATTCTCTGGTATGTGACAAAGTTTGCACAATGGGAACATTATAAGATTTGTGCTGACAGCCGTGCAGGACTCACACTGAGTAGGAGAGTTAAGCATGCCACATGTGGTTTTGTGGTATGTACTTAGGGTTCTCAGTAATTGGTGTCCACAATGTAACCAAAGCATATCACAACTGGCCATGTTATAATAAGTGATATATTGTTTTAAATATCATTGTAGGTAATAGCTTAAACTCCTAGGCAAGTTTTTGAGCTCATCCATATTTTAGGACTTTAGAAAAATTGTGCCAGCTCCTGACAAATATGAAAACCTTTATGAACAATTGATTGTAATATGTTTTCTTCTTTTAAAAATACTATTTTGTCCTGATGATTATTTATTAGAGCAATACATATGTTTTATGGAAGAAGAAAATAAAAATCATCCCTAATCTGATTGCTAAGATATAACCACTGCAAACATTTTGGTTATTTCCTTCTAGTATTTTTCTGAGCATTTAGTTACATATAAATAATCAGATGATTGGGAAGATAGGGCACATAAATTTTATTCCGTCCTTTCTCACTTATGCTATTATAGATGTTTCCTCATATCCTGTTAGGATTCAAAATAATGGATATCTTTGAGAAGAAAGGAAAAGACAGGGTTTTAGAGGGGCCCTGAAGTAGCTTCTAGGGTAATTGGAATAATTTATGTCTTACACTGGGTGGTAATTACAGGGTGTGTTAATTCTGTGATAACTCATCAGACTATATACTTATGAATTGTGATTTTTTTGGTTCTGTATGTTATACTTTAATAAAAAATTTATTTAGCACAAAATCTCAAATTAATATAAAAATGATTCATAATGCCTGCATAACATTCCATTAGAAAGCCTTACCATAATTGATTAGGCCATTCTTCCATTGTGAAATATTTAGTTTGTCATTTTCTAATTTTATAAATAATACTGTTCTGAATATATTTGTACTTAATATTCATCTGCTTCACATTCACTGATTATGTGCTTGGTGTACAGTTCTGGAAGCAGTTACTCCCATTTTGAGCAGAAATACACCATAATAGAGTAGAGGGATTACTGTGAATAAATTTTCTGCAATTGCTTTTATTGAAAGGGTAAACATGGTGGAACCCTCAAATTCTTACAGCTGTGGCCTGGAGCAGAAGGAGTGGCTGTTAAACTCCCGAGTCCAGTTCCATATAGACCTTGGGTACAAAAGTGAGATAATCTTCATCCCAACAAAGATGAACAACCATCTGCTCAATTCAGTTGAGCAAACCGTTTTTGAGCATCAGGTATGTGACAAGACTTTCCTAGGCAATGGATACAAAAGGTACAGGTCTGCTCTTATTTGAATATAAGAGATGACCCCAGAGGAAACTCTCAAATCAGTGTGAACATGAATTTCCTCCTCACTCACATTCCCTTTTTCTGTATATTGTGATAATACCTACAGCAGCAGGTTGTGGTGAGGATTAAATTAAAGAGCATTTACAAAGCACTAGCCTGGGGTGCTTTTCAAAATATTTAACCACCCACAGGCACCAACATCAACCAGGCAAATGCTGGTCCGGACAAAATGGAGGCTAATGTGCTAAAGAACTGTACTTACTTCAGTCCTGATGTGTTCTGGCCCATGAATTTATTTTGCATTCAAATATTTGGAAAAAGCAATACAAGAGATGTGATTTGTGTTCAAACACCTTTCCTTTAATCTTCACCCAACAGGAGTCACTGGACCTCTTTAACTCTTCTTACCATTATTTCCTTTGTGTTCAACTTATATTTTTACTGCTGACAGCCACAGCGGCCTTTAGGAGAAAGATTACACCATGTATTTACCCCTGAAATTTGGCAGTGAATATAGAAGCTATGTGGGAGGTGGTGATGGGCATGGTAAATGAAAAACCGAAAAGCTGAAACTTAATTTTCTAGGAGTGTGTTTCAGATTTTTGAGTACCATGAAACTTTAAAAATCGTACCTAATTTGCTAATGTCACAAATAGAGATTATTACAGAAGTTGGACAATAATACACTATAAGAAACGCTCATCAATTACTGTAGATTTATTTTTCAGGTGGTCTATGGTTAAGCTACTACAATTAGACAGAAATTTGGAAGTATATTAACATTTTTTTCTTTAAATCGGGGAGACAAATACTTTATACTACATGAATGACTGTTCAAATCTGATATCACCTTTGAGTTCCAAAAAGATTCCTGCATCTTGCTGTCTCCTGAAGAATTTCTCTTTGGATACATAGGAAATGTGGTCAGGAATGGTAAAGTCAAATGTGAGAGTTTTCTCTGTGTTCATTTCAAATAATTGCATTCAAATATCCGTGGCACAATATGTCTTGTATTGCACCCAACATGTTGCTTTGCCTTTGTTAAGTGCTTAATACCTGTTGAGGGAG
>JAQZBX010075948.1:0-14515 GCA_029593785.1 Cabassous unicinctus
ATTTGTTTATCTGTGAATATTTTGAACTCTCCATCATTTTTGAATGCCAGCCTTGCTGCTTAGAGAAATCTTGGCTGGAAGTTTTTTCTTTTAGTACCTTAACTATGTTACACCACTGCCTTCTAGCCTCCATGGTTTCAGATAAGAAATCAGCAGTTGATCTTATTGAGCTTCCCTTGTATGTGATTCTTCTTTTTATCTTGTTGCTTTGAGTATTTTCTCTTTGTCTTGAGCATTGGACAGTTTGACAAGTATATATCTTGGAGTAGGCCTGTTGGGATTTATACTGTTTCAGGGGTGTTGTGCTTCCTGGACTTGTATATCCATCTCCCTCCAAAGTGTCGGGAAGTTTTCATCCATTATTTCCTCCAAAACTCTTCTGTTCCCTTTCCTTTCTCTTCTCCCTCTGGGATGCCTATAATGCATATGTTTGTGCATTTTGTGTTGTCGTTCAAATCCCCAAATCCCTTCTGGATTTTTTCTATCTGTTTTTCTATCTGTTCTACTGTTTGATTTCAGGTGTACTGTCTTCCACATCACTAATTTTTCCTCCACCTGTTCAAATCTACTGTTATATTCTTCCAGTATCTTTTTTTATTTCTTGGACTCTGTCATTCATCGCCATCATATCTGTTACCTTTTTTGTATGTTTACAATTTCTTCAGTATGTTCTCCCGGTGTCTTCTTAATATCCCAATCTCTTACTCATTTCATTAAGTTGGTCCATGATATTTGTTTGGAGAGCTTTGATTAGCTGTTCAATGTTCTACACTTCTTCCTGGTTTTAAGTTTTTTCATTTCACTGAGCCATGTCATCCTGTTTCTTAATATGGCTTGTAATTTTTTGTTGCCCTCTGGTCAACTTTTTATCTTGATAGGTTTATTCAGTTGATTAGCTTCTCTCTTTACTGTATGGTTTTATTTAGTTGGTATTTTGTGTGTATGTGTTAAGTTTTCTCTTTGGCATTTGGTTCTTCTTATTCTTTTTCATTGCTGTTGCCTATGTTCTAATTACATGGTTTGGCTCTTTCATGTCTCTGAACTTTGCTCTTTTGGGTGTCCTAGGGATTGGGGGAAGAGCTATAGTCTAGAGTGGACTTACTGGTATTTTACTATAGAAATATTGTGATTCTATCATTGGAAGAAATTACAACATTGATGTGGAGCCAGTGGCCACTGGAGTCTCTTAAGGCAAGGAGAAGGAAAAACAGTTGTAATATGGGGGCATTTTCAGGACTTGGGAATCACCATGAGTGACCTTGCAATGACAGATATAAGCCATTTTATATCATCACATAATATGCAGAACTATGTGGGAGAGAAAGTAAACAACAATGTGAACTGTGGTCCATGATTAATAGCAAAGCCCCAGGTTACATTTATTATTTGCAATGAATGTGCCACACTAATAAAGGATGTTCATGTGTGGGGGGAAAGTGGGAGTTGTGGGGAGTGGGGCATATGGGAATCCCTATATCTTTTATGTAACTTGTAATCTAAGTATGTTTTAAAAAATAAAAATAAAATAAAAAAATGAAAATCAGCAAAACTTAAAAAGTCTATATTATTCAAATTAAATCTGAAATCAGATAATTGATATTAATTTATTCAGTTTTGAAAAAGTATATTTACTCTATTTTCTTCTCAAGGTCATATATAGATTCAGACCACATGATTAATTATTGATTAATAAATAGTTAGATTTTATGCATGCTATACATTTATATATGAATTACTGAGGAATTACATGAAAAAGGGATAAGAATATTTTACTACTGCAATCATTTGTTTTTCCTCAAAATCCCAATATCAGCATGGTAATGGGAAGCAGGTTTCTATATATCCATTGGTCCAAGACAAATGTTGTATCTAAGTGTTCACAGGTCCAATTCAAATGTTCATTGTGCCCAGGTTTGTAGAAAGTCCTTTAGATAATGTCATATTAATCACTTTAACTTGTTCAATTGTAATGGTATTTACTAAGTCTTGGAAAATTACAGTTATGTTATTTTAACCAGTCAATTCCATTACCTAATTCTATGGGATTATAAAATAAACAATGTGCCTCTATATGCAAAGGGAAAAAACAGTAACTTAACAGACAAGATGATGTAGGTTAGAGTTGAAGGGAAGACACCGCTTACACTGTCATGTCCTTAACTTTGCATCAGTTAGTTCCTGGTAAATTAATAAGAATAATTCTTATGTTCATTTTTGACACTTCTAAATATGTGTTATTCTTTACTTTGAAATATCATTTTTCCCACTTTTCTGTAAAATTTCTTACATAAACTTATTTAATAAGAAAACACCAGTCGTCAAATATTGACCGGCAATTGTAGTAGGATTCATAGCTGTCATGGAATTCAATTCACAGATTTTTAATGATGACCCACAAAAAGATGCCACTTGTGCAACAGATTAAAAAGTGATCATAAGAGGTTTTAATATGAACAGTACACTAAAAAAAAAAACCCTAGAAATTGTTAATGAACTGAAGAATATCCTAGAAATACATGAATAGCACATACTGACCCTGGAAGAAATAGAAGACCTCAAGAAATCAATCACAAGTAAGAAATTGAAACAGGCATGAAAAACTTCCCCGAAATAAAAAATTCTAGGACCAGATGGCTTCACAATTGAAATCCACCAATCATTTAAATAAGAGCTAATATCAGTCTTTCTCAAACTCTTCCAAAAAAATTGAACACAATGGAAGGCTACCATCAACCAAATGCCAAAACCAAGATATTAGAAAAAAAATTAGAGACCAATATCTCTAATGATTATTGATGCAAAAACCCTCAACAAAATGATTGCTGAGTCCAAAAATATTAAAATAATTATGCTCCTTAATCAAATGAGTTTTATCCCAGATATGCAAAGGTGATTCAATATTAGAAAATCAGTCAGTGTATTACACCACATTAATAAATTGAAGAAAAATCACATGATCTTGTCAATTGATGCAGAAATGGTATTGACAAAATACAATATGTTATCTTGATAAAATCAGGCTGAAAGGAACAGAAGCAATCTTTCTCAATATGATAAAGTGCATATATGAAAGCCACAGTTCATATTGTACTCACTGGTGTAAGTCTGAAAGTTTTCCCACTGAGATCAGGAACAATTTGGCATTATTTATGAATTCCAAAAATAGATACTGGATTATGTTTGTGAACTGGTCTTTTCCTCTGGGCATATTAGATTATATTGGATTCAGAGGTTTATTTGATTAAATGATTAAGGCTTTGATTGGACCACCTCAGTAACACATTGAGTTCTCAACCACTTGGTGGGCAGAGACTCACAGAGAAAGTGCACTGCAAAAAAGGGAGGGAGCAGTTTTTAAGCTGGAGCCCCAGGAAGTAAGCACACAGAGGAGCTTGGTCTTGAGGAAAGGGAAAAGGCCCTGGAAAAAGAAACAAGCAGTTCACATGATTGTCTACAGGGAGAAGAGGAGCTGAGCCAAGAGAGTAGAAAGCTCCAAGAAGAGAGAAACCCAGGAAGCCTGTACCCTCAAAGACATCAGCATCCATTTTGCTACAACTCATGGCAATAGACTAGGTGGGGGAAGTAACTTATGCTTTATGACCTGGTAACTGTAAGCTTCTACCCCAAATAAATACCTTTTATAAAAGGCAACAGATTTCTGGTATTTTGCATCAGCACTGTTTGACTGACTAAAACAACAAGGATGCCCCCTGTCTCCACTGTTATTCAATATTGTGGTAGAAGTTCTAGGTTGAGCAATTAGGTAGGTAAAAAATATATAAAAATGTATGTATATAGGAAGGAAGAAGCAAAACTTTCTCTATTTGCTAATGATAAGATTTCCTAACAAAATCCTGGAAAATCCACAGGAAATGACTAGAACTAATACACAATTTCAGGAAACTGGTGGGGTACAACACTAATATGCAGAAAATCACTAACATTTCTTTATACTACAAATGAACAAATTGAGGAGAGAATGAGAAAAACTTCCATTTATATTAGCAGCTAAAAAAATCAAATATTTAGGAATAAAGTTAATCGAGGACATAAAGAACCTGAATTCAAAAACTACAAAGCATTGCTAAAAGAAACCAAAGAAGACCCAAATAAATAGAAGGACATTCCGTGTTCTTGGATTGGAAGACTAAATATCATGAAGATGTCAATTCCACTCAAAATGATTTACAAATAGAACATAATCTTGGAAAAAATTGAACAGCATTTTTTTAAAAATTCTAAGCCAATTATTAAATTTATCTGGAAGAGTAAATGTCTCCAAATATCCAAAAATAAATTTAAAAACAAGAATGATCTAAGACTCTCTCTATTCCAGACTTTAAAGCATCTTACTTCTGAGCAGTCTACTCTGCCTATAGTGTCTGGATGTCTAGAGAGCCCTCAAGAGCCCCACTATTTCTGATAATATTTACTATTTGTGTCAATGAGTTCCTGCTGAAACATACATAAGCATAACCTCTGAAATAATCTCCCAACTCAGTTTGAAGTCTCTTAGCCATATAAACTCATTTGTCTTTACCTTTTCCCCCATTGGTCAATGACTTTTCCAGTTGTATTTCTAATTGTTTCTTGGTAGTAATCCCTCAGTGCCAGGAAGGGTATTCCTCAGGTGTCATGCCCCACACTGGGGGAAGGTATGCACTTATATGCTGAGTTCTAATTTAGAGAGTGGCCACATTGGAGCAAAAAGGAAACTCCCATGAGGAACACTTAGGCACTCTATAATATTACTCTAAGTTTTGAATTCAAAAATAAAGATTCTTAAGTGCACTCATCACAATCAAGGGCCCATCAATGGTCCATCCTCCTTTAGTTGTCACTGCCCCTGTAATCAAGGGATTCTTGCTGTCCCATTAGAGAATGTGGCAGAGCTCCCCAGGATGGGAATTTGATATTCTTTAGTTATTTTGTGACTCTCCACCCACTGTGAAAATGCCCCATGAACATTTGAACATGTTTATATAGGTAATCCCAGGTGAACATCCACCCATGCATTCCCCAACTCTGATATCCCAAACCAATGATCCTCCCCTGCCACAGTTGTAACCCTTCTGTGATACAAAACTTCTTCAAATTGAAGCCAAGAAAATAACTGATAAAATAAATAGGAAAATGATATATTAATGATGGTTTTAAAAATAATAAAATACAAAAAAATTAAAAGGTTTGAAATAATAAAAAATATAATATAAAATTAAAACAAATAACATTGTCTTTCATTATTGTAAGATCTATTGTCTTGTATGTAAAGTGACCTTTGCTTCGATTTATTCACCCAATGTCTTATTTCTTTTATTTTGTCTTCAAAATAGCTTTAGGTTTCTGAAGAGCTGTGTACAGAATATAGGTGATTCCCACATATCCAACATCCTCTCTCTTTTGTCTTTTCCCCTATTAATAACATTTTACATGTGGATGGTACATTTGTTACAATTGATGTACAAATATTGAAACATTGTTACTAACCATGGTCAATGATTTACATTGTGATTTACATTTTGGATTGTCACTTTTATGTATTTTATTGCAGTTTGACATAGTCCATATCCATTCTTGCAGGATCATGTAGAACAATTGCATCACCCCAAAAATATCCTATGTTCCATGTATTCTGGCCTTACTTTGGAATTTACACTCCCCAGTGTGTTAGAATTGGGCTCAAGTGTGTTTTCCCTACAAATGGCTCTGATGCTGTTCTATTTGAACCTATAGTTAGTACTAGAGTTGATAGTTTTATGTCCAAGAGACTTAAATATTTGAGCTGTCTATGTGCCATTTGGGCCCTGAATCTCAACAAACTTCCAACATCTACTCTCCAGTTCATTGTACTCACACAGCACAACTAACAAAGAAATTATGACTGACAATACCCATTTCAAGGAACAGATAGTCCACAAATACAAGAAAGAAAATCCCATCCATTTGCCTCATGGAATCTTAGCCCCATCTCAATTAGAGGTGGAGTGGGCATCACTAACACACAATCCTCAGGTTTGGGGAATGGACAATGGATTAGAGTAGCCTTACAGTTATTCTACTGTAGATGTGTTGTGATCCTAGCAATGGGAGCACTTTTATCATGTATGTGGAGATAGTGGCCACTGGAAGTTCTGAGGGTAGGGAGATGGAAAATAAGTGTAATTTGGGGGCATTTTCAGGACTTGGGAATTATCCTGAATGACATTGCAATGACAGATACAGGCCATTGTATATCTTGTAATAACTTGCAAAAATGTGTAGGAGAGAGTGTAAACTACAATGTAAACTATAATTATGGATTAGTGGCAATGCTCCAAGATGTGTTCATCAATTTTAACAAATGTACCACACTAATGAAGGATGTTGTTGATGTGGGAAAATGTGGGAAGTCTAGGGAGTAGGGCATATGGGAATCCCCTATATTTTTTGTGTAACATTTATGTAATCAGTTAAAAAAAATAAAAAGGATATTAAATAAAGCATATTACTTACAGTAGTAAAAACAACATGGTACTGGCATAAATTTAGATAGATTGACCTATGGAATTAAATAAAATTCAGAAATCATCCCTCACATCTACAGTCAACAGATTTATTTTTAATTAAAAAAAATTCCCTGAAGTTTATCATGCATACAAGAACATACATAAACAATGTTTATAATAAATGTTGTGAAATTACAAAACAAACATTCATTGCATACAGGGCTCCCATTTTCCCACCAAAACTTTGCATTGTTCTGGAATATTTGTTTCATATGATGAAAGAGCATCATCAAAATATTACTACAAATTATAGTCCATTTCTTACATTTGATACACATTACCCCAAACCCACCCTAATATTAATGCCCAGTATGACATTTTTATTAGAGTTCATATGAGAACATTCTCATATTTGTTCTGTTAATCACATTCCATCATCCACAACAGGATTCACTGTGTTATATACCTCCCTGCATTATACAATCCATTCAAAGTAGTTTTCATTTTCATCACAAAGTTGAGCTATCCTCAATTTCCTCAATTTTAGAACATTTTCATTACTCCAGAAAAAGTAATTCCATACCTCCTTATAACCCACTATTGTTAAACTTTAGAATTGAAAGTGTATCTTCTTTCCATTGTTGCAGAATTATTACAATATTGTGGTAAACTATTTTCCATAAGTTACATTAGTTGTTATTTGCCCATCTATCACCATATTCCTAAGAATTTATAATAGAAGAACATTCTTAGATTTATACTCTTTACCTGAGTCCTCATCCTTCAACAGAATCAGGATGTTATACCATTCCAAGATTACCCTCTAGTTTCCATTCAATTGACATTTATATACCTAGACTACCCCTTTCAGCCACAATCAAATTTATAAGTCAACAGTGTTATTTATACTCAATATAATGTGTTTCCATAACCTTTATTCATTTTCCCACTTTAAAAATAAACCTCATTAAAAACTCTACATATATCAAGCATTAGCTCCCATTCTTAATGCACATTTTATCTCCTAGTAATATGTATTCTAGAATTTAACTCCATGAGGTTACTCATTGTCTTAACTTTATATTAGTGAGAACATAGAATATTAGACTTTGTGCTTGGGTTATTTCACTCAACATAATGTCCTCAAAATGGATGTAAGACATAAATATATAATCTACAACCATAAAACTCTGAGAAGAAAATATAGGGAAACAACTTCAAGAACTTGTGGTAGGCAGAGGATTCTTAAACCTTACACCCAAAGCATAAGCAATGAAAGAAAAAAAAAATAGATAAGTGAGATCTCCTAAAAATTAAACACTTTTGCCCTAAAAATGCTCTACATTCCATCTATTCTATTCTTACCTCCCCTTCCCCTCAGAACCTATGATAACGACTTAATTTCAAATTTTCAAGAATGAGATTCATAATTACTTGCATTAATATGGAAGTATTGATATATCGGTCTGTTTTCTTTTAATAGGCACTGTCTATGTTTTTGAGGGGTTCTTTCCCTATAATTAAGAACATAGCAGGACTCCTCAGGATGAGGGTTTGATATTTTATTTGTTGTGTGTGTCTCCACCCATTGATATAACACAGTATGAGACAATGAACACTTACATATTCCATAGAAGCCTACCCCAGTTCTGGTTTGTCCCTAATACTGCCCTACATGCAACAGCCTACACCAGTTACACTCCCCTGCCATATTTGCCAAAAGAACATTCTCAACATTGTTGTTTTAAACACAGATCTGCAAATCCCCAGAGATCATCTGCTCCTTCCCTGATCTTTCCCCAGTTCCATGGATAGTCCAACCCAACACTCCCATCCTACTGCTCCACATAGAGCAGCACCGCTGAACCCAATAACATTACTGCATAACTGTCACACTCATTCACTGCTTAACTATACCCTTCCACCTGGTCATTGATTTTGCCCATATGGGCATTGTCCCACCACCCTCTACTCCCTTTCTTTCTTCTTTAAACCAATCTCTTAGACCCTAGCTCTGCAAATCTGATCAATTTGCTTAAACCATATCAGTGTGGTCATATATTTGCCCTTCAGTGCCTGGCTTGCTTCACTCAACATAAGGTCTTTCAGGTTCATCCTTGTTATCACGTGTGTTAATACTGAATTCCTTCTTACAGCTGAGTAATATTCCATGGTATGTATATACCATTGTTTGATAACCCATTCATCTGTTGATGGACATACGGATTGCTTTCAACTTTTGGCAGTAGTGAATAATACTTCTATGAACATTGTTGTGCATATATCTGTGTCACTGCTTTCAGTTCTTCTGGTATATACTCAGCAATGGGATTGCTGGATCTTATGTCATATTTAGGGCATTCAAATTATTCAGCATGATCTTACAATAATGGATACAGGATACTTCAAATTTCAGAAAACATTTAAAATATAAGAGCCAAAATGTAAACCACAGTGTAAACCATCAACCATGGTTAGTAGCAATGCTTCAATATTTATACATCAATTGTAAGAAATGTACCATCTGCATGTAAAATTTTGTTAATAGGGGAGAAGGAAAAAGGGGAGGGTGTAGGGTATATGGAATCCTCTATATACTTTTTGTGACATTTCTGTATACTAAAACTTCTTTGAAGACAAAATGAAAAAAATAATAAGACAGTGGTGGGCTATATGGAAGAAAATTACAATGTATACTTACGAAAACAGATCTTACAGTGATGAAAGACACAATGTCTAAATTTTTTAAAATTTTTTCATATTTTTAAATCTATGATTTTTGGTTCCTTTTTAAAATTATTTCATTTTCTTATTAATTTTACTTGGTTGTTTTATTGGCTTCTGTTTTGCAGAGGTTTGGGTTACAGAAGGGTTACAACATTGACAGGGGTGGATCACTGGTGCAGGGTGTCAGTGATGGGGTATGCATGGGAAGAGGTTCATTTGGTGCATGACTCTAAGGCATATAAATATGTTCAAGTGTTCATGGGGCATTGTCTCAATAGATGGAGATCCATACAATAATCAAAAGAATATTAATTCCATCCTGGAGAGTTCTGCTACATTCTCTAATAGGCAGCAAGGATCCACCAATGCAAGGACAGTGCTTAGTGAAAGAAAACAGACCATTATGTCAAGCCTGTGATATTGATGATTGTGCCTATGAAGTTTCTCTTGTGAAAGTGAAACATAGCCTATATTATACAATGCAGAAGAGTTACCTCCTGAGGGCCTCCTTGATGCTCAAATGTGGCCTCTCTCTAAACCAAACTCAGCATATAAACACACTACCTTTCCTCCAGCATGAGACATGACTCCAGGAGATAAGCCTCCCTGGCACCAAGGGATTGTTACCAAGCACCAACAAGCAATGCATCTGGAAAAAGACCTTGACCAAAGGGGGAAATAGTAAATACAAATGAGTTTTTTTGCCTAGGATATTTCAAAGTGAGTTGGGAGGTCATTCTTGCGGTTACACTTATTCAAGTCTGAACAGGATCTCATTGACTGAAACAGTAAAGAGTGCCTCAAATACCAGGGCTCTTAAGGGCACTAGAGACATCCAGAAACTCTAAGCAGGATAGACAGTTCAGGAATTCAGCACCCTGTAAGTGGGTTTTACTTTGGAGTTATGCTCCCCTGTGTAACAGAGTATATTCATTTATAATTTCTTTACACATGACTATTCTCCCTTTTCTATTAGAACATACAATTAGCATTATACTTTATAAATGTATGTTCCAGAGACTTAAATCTTTGGCCTGTACATGTGCTCACTGAGCCCTGAATTTCAGCAGAGTTGCAACATCTACTCTCCATTTCAACAGCCTCACCTAGGATGACTATCAAGGATATAATGATGGCCAACACTCATCCCAAGGAACAGAGAGTATCTGCAAATGCAAGCAAGATAGTTCCATCCATCTGCTCCATGTGATCTGAGCTCTCTCTCAGTGAGAATCAGGGTGGGTATCACCATCCCAAAACCCTCAAATTAGGGAATGAACAATGGACTAAAATAGAGTTATTTTTATTCTACTGTAGACTTATTATTCTACCAATGGAAGAACTCTTATCATTGACATAAAGGCAGTGGTCTCCTGAGGTTCTGAGTGATGGAAGAGGGAAGACCAGGTGTACTATAGGGCCTTTTTGAATTGTCTTGCATGACATTGCAGTGATGGATACACACCATGGTATATTTTGTCATAACCTACAAAATTGAGTGGGAAAGAGTGTAAACTATAATGAAAACTGTAGTCTCAGGTTATAAGCACTGCTTCAATATGTGTTCATCAATAGTAACAAATGTACCACACTAACGGTTAATGTGGGAAAGTGTGGGAGGGGCAGGGAATAGGGCATATGGGAATCCCTTATATATTTTATGTAACATTAATCTAAAACTTCTTTTAATATAAAACAATTATTATAAAAATTTTAACACTTCGGTGTTTCAAACAACTTTTTCAAGAAAATCATAAGGAAGCCTACTTAATGGGAGACAATATTGGAAATTACATACCTTCAAGGGTTTTTAGGAATGTTATATAAAGAGATCACACAACTCAATGATTAAAAGACAAGAAAACCAATTTAAAATATACAAAAGCCCCAATTAGACATTTTTTCAAAGAAGAAATTCAAATGGCAAAAAAAACACATGAAAACTGTTCAGCATCACTAACTATTAAGGAACTGCAGATCAAAACTATATTGAGTTATCATTTCACATCTTATAGAGTGCCATTATTTAAACATTACTAGATGGAAAGCTGAAAACTGTAACATGGAACTGTATAAGATAGTAAAACTTCATGTAAAACATGAACATGGGTGATACTGCATAAATAAGATGTTTTTTAGAAAATATAAGTACAAATATACTAGAGAGAAGGAAAACAAATAGTACCAATGTATACCAGGTATATGATGACTCTTGTCTGTATTGTTTATTATTATTATTGGAATAATGAAAGTGCTCTGGGAGTGATTGGGGTGATGAATAAACAAACATATGATTACATCAAACACCAGTGATTGTACTGTTTGGATAGATTTATGCTTTATTATTATGTATTAATAAAAATGAAAAAAAAATGAACTACCATATCCAAGTTTAATGGAAGTATAAGGAAAAAGTAACTTACACGTTTCTGGTGGGAATGAATATTGTTATAAACTTTTTGGAATGTGTTGACTATTATCTATTAAATGTTGAACAAAACTGTGAATAAAATATCCAGAAAACTACAAATGCTGGAGAAGATGTGGAGAAATAAGAGCACTTCCTTACTCTTCGTGGCAATTTAGCATGATGCACCTCTGTGGAAAATAGGGGAAGCTAAATATAGAACTGCATTATGATTCAGCAATCTCATTACTCCTAATACATTCAGAAGAACTGAAAGGAAGGACTTGAACAAACATTTGCACACCAATGTTCATAATGACATTTTTCACAATTATTAAAAGATGGAAATAACGTAAGTACCCCATATTAGGTTGCCAAAGGTGTGCTGGTGCAAAGTACCCAGAATCTGTTGGCTTTTATAAAGTATACAGGGTTCAAAGCTTACATTTACATGCCCTGAAAGTCCAACTCAAGGTTGCTTTATAACCAAATTCAGTTGCCATGTTTTGAAGTCAGATAGTCGCTGATCTCTGCCTGGTATTTCCTTCCTTGTCTTCCCCTTCCTCTTGAAGTCTGTGGGCCCATCTACTTCCCAAGCTCAGTTTTAGGCTGGCTTAAGAGTTGTCTCTCAGGGCTTCCTATATTAGTCTTGACTCTTTTCCCAAGGTCAGCTGCAGGCTATCATGTGAACTGCTCATCTCTCTTCTTGTCTCTCCTTGAATGAGTGTCTATTTATCTTGGCCCCCCATGGGGGCAGAGTCTCAACTTGAGTTATGCCTTATTGATGTAGCCCAAATGAAGCCCTACATTGATTTTATCAAGCACACTTAACCAAAGAATACTCACTGAACTTAATACAATCAAAGTGTATCACATCCAGAGGATAGATTAGTTTACAAAAATAATATTTCTCTTTTTTTGAGATTCATAAATAATCTCAAACTGCCATATGCCCATCAGCCAATGAATAGATAAACAAAGGGTGGTATATTCATAGAATGAAATACTATTCAGCTGTGAGGAGAAATGACCTGGGGAAGCACATGACAAAATGGATATACCTTGATGATGATATGTTGAGCGAAATAAGCCAGACACAAAAGGAAAATAATGTGTGGTCTCACTGATATGAACTAAATAGAATAAGTAAACCTGTTGAGTTAACCTATAGAGTATAGGTTAGTAGGAGATAGAATGTGTGTTGAAAAAGGCACCGATAAAGAAAGTATGCAGAATATTTAATAAGGTATATTGAATAAATATGTGGAAATGTATATTGTTGATGATAGCACAATATAATGAGTATAACTAACACTCCTGATTTATAAATGCAATTGTGGATGAAAAAATAGTCTAGGGAGGTTAATGTTAACTGAAAGAAAGCTAGAGGATTCTTTAGGGACCATATAACTTTGTGATTTTGGTGGTAGAGGAAGATTATTTTTTAATAAAACAAATATAAGAATGTTCCCCAATTTCAAGGTTTTAAGAACATGGTGATTCATGTGAAAAATACAACTAATATAATTTACAGACAATAGGTAGTGATAATATTTTAATATTTTTTTAGCAAATGGAAAGAAGTTACTATATCAATAAAAAATACCCTTATGCAAATAAAGAGCCTGGGCCTAGGGGGGGAAATACACTTCAAAAGCATGTGAACTCAATCAATTATTTACTTTGCCAAAGATTCTGCAGTTTGAGTTCAAGGGTTTACTTTCAAATTGGGTAAATCTCATGGCTAAGAAGTTGATCTAGGATGTCAGCTGGGAGCTCAGTTTTCAATAAGTGCTAGAAGTCTCCATTTCTCCCCATGGGGTTCTTGGACTTTGTCATAACATGGTGGTTATGTAATTGTTCTTGTAAGTCCACTGTAAAGACATCTCCATTCAGAAGAGGGAACATTGGAGGCAATCAGTTCCTGATCCTTAGCAATTCTGAAAGCCTGCTTGGTAGTTTTTTTCCATTTCCTTGCTTAGGACTCAGTAATACCCCTTGGACTTGTTCTCAAAGACCATTTCCTCTGCATTCTTATTCACACTTGCTAACTCATAGATTAACTCTCTTTCCAGCTGAGTAACCATCTCAATCTGTTTAGTACTTAATCCAATCTGATGGTTCAAGCATTATGGGTTTTCTTAGAAGCTTATTTGATTTCACATCCTTAGACAAAGCGCAAATTAAACCTTCCTTGAGATATATCCTTCCCTACCATTGGATACTTGCGAAGCTGCTCCAGTACAATACTTTAAACATTCTTTTGAACTCTTTTTTTTTTTTTGTGGGAATCTGCAAGTCCTGATGTTAAGATTCAAAGATAGTCTTTTTCTCTTGTAAGATTTTATAAATCATTGTATAAAATTGTTGAGAAATCTTAACACATGGTTATGCATCCTCAACTAGTATTTGATATAATCCTTTCTCAATGTGAGAATTTTTTGTAGAGAGAAAGCACTTAGTTCTTGAACCAGAAATTCCTGGCTCCTTCCTACATATACACATATTCTTTTCCTCTCATCTATAAACAAAGGCAATGGAATGAAGAACCAAGTGCCATTTTCAACATTCTGTCTAGAAATCTACTTAGCTTAATCATTGAGTCTTACCAACAGTAGCCTTATATCCTTTTGATTCATTTTTGCTAACAGTTTCTCTGAGTTCCTTCAGCATTCTCCCAGCCACCTGATCCTAATATAAATATCACAAGTTATTAGTATTAATTATGATTATACACCTATTCCAAAAACCTATATATGCTCTAGCTACTATTCATGCACAGCAAGCCACTCTAATACTTAGTGACTTAAAACAACAATGATCATTTATTTTGTCCAAGAATCAGCATTTTGGACAGGGCTCACTGCAGCTCACTTCTGTATTACATGGTATCCCT